>PVJI01013056.1:0-49348 GCA_004026765.1 Micronycteris hirsuta | reverse complement strand
GGGCAACCCCAAATATGTAATTGTTCAAGATCTAAATTGGCTCATGGCATAACCTAAAGCACTTGGACTGCTTGAAACTTTTTGATAATAATCTATCATTTCCTCCCCGCAGCTGTTACACGCAGGGGACTGGGATGCATCTGTGTGGTGACCATTTCTAAGCTGCTGCAGGGACAATGAAAATGTGCATCAAAGTTAAAAGTTATACCACTCTTCGGTGGTCTGTTCCTCTTTCCTGGTGATTCATAAATTCATGACAAAAAGTCTATAACTGCATGGTATAGAAAAATCCTACACTCCAATTTTATAGTAGGGAATTATTATTTTTAGGAGAAAATATTATCAAGTAGAAGACAATGCAGAATATAGACTGCAAATTACATTTCTGTTTACTAGAGAAGCAGCATATTACCAGCTTAATCTCATAGGTCTACAGGGAGACTTTTTAGTTTATGCTCAGTATTTACTAGTTGTCTGGACTTCATTAGTTGTTTGTAAGTTAGGCAGCCACCTTATGTATCTGTTTTCAGTTTTCTTATTTCTTAAATAGGGGATAAAAATCTCAGATAAACTAAGAGTTTATCTGGGACTTAAACAACCTACTTTTGGTGAAGTCCTAGCATAGTGTCTCCCCATTTAAAAAATAAATAGATCCATGTTATCTGTATTGATATTGATGATGATGACTACAATAGTAATGAGAAAGAATTGGAAAAGTTTTAAAAATAAAAAATTAGTGATATTTTTGCCTCTGAAACTATTCCAAATTTTAATAGCTTGCAATTTATTTGTGCTTGTCTTTTATTGGAAATTAAGGAAATGGACATATTGTCATTATCATGATAAAATATAATTTTTTTGTGAGTGTGGGAGAATTCACCATTGCTGTTGGTCATTCTTGCTTGTGGCAATAATAAACCACTGCATTAGAAATATTAGAATTCTATATATACCTGAACTGAAATTTTCTTCCTATGTTTGATTTTTTTAAAAATAATATTCTATTTGGCTTTTAAAATGTGTCTAATTTATTTGAACCTGGCTATTAGATTTTTTTGTGTCAAATTAAGATTCCTTTTTCTGATATTTAAACAGACAAAACAAAATAAGAAAACAGGATATAACAGACATGAGTGTAACATGAAGTACAAATTGTGATTCCTACTTGTTCTGATTAGCTTGCTATTTTAGATAATATAGCTTCAAGATACTGTCACCTTGTGTGATTTGAATTAATTCAAAGTATATTGTTTAAAAGGTTCAGACAATAAGGTGATTGAGAGGCACAAATTATAAATCACTCACAAGCTAGGCCAGTCATATGGGGGATGTGAATAAAAGACTCTCAGCTGCTGTTGTTCATGGAGATGGTCAAAGTCATGACGAAGAAAAAGGAAATACCACTTTATAAAGTAGGTAGCTATGAGATAATTATCTACTGGTTTGTCATAAAAAGGTTGCAATAAATGTAATTTAAAATGCCATCTTTGTATAAAATACAATGTTGGTTCATTTTCCAGGTTCCTCCCTTCCTCCCTCCCTCCTCAAGTATTTTAGCTACCCAGAGTCTTAATAATTACATGTAACCTCATAGTCAGGAGGTCTTGAGCTTATAGCTATTTTTTTTTTGTTCAGATATATTTACTAGTTTTTTAATTGATTATTTATGGAGGGTTTTTTGTTGCTATTTCAAACACCATTTGTCTTTTATTTTTGGATACATTGTGCTCTGGTTGCTTGATTTTGTTAAAAGTCTGGTCTTTGTATGGCTGAAATATTTGACAAAATGAAACCATTCTTGGGAGTGAACTGGCTTATTTTTGTGATGCTTTAAGTTCCAGAATGTTTCATAGAAAGAAGAATAAATCAGCAGTTTAGTTTTTGAAAAGGAAAGTTCAGAATATTTATAAAAATTATCTCATGAATATGTAGCAGACCAAATTGATTTTGATAAACTGCTTCATATTCTACTGTTATTACTCTGCCCAGAAAATATATTCTTTGTCTGGTAAGAAATTTAGATAATAAAAGGAATATTTGAAAACAAAAAGAGGTGTGAATGTCAATGGATAGATAATTAAAAGGCTTGTGGGTCAACATAGGGAAAGTATACTTTGCTGGTCAGTGGGGGAGTAACATGATTAGATTTGTATTTTATTGTATTTTTTAAAAGATTTTATTTATTTTTAGAGAGAAAGAAAAGGGGGGAGAAAGAGAGGGAGAGAAACATTAATGTGTGGGTGCCTCTCATGCACTGGGGACCTGGCCCACAACTCAGACATGTGCCCTGACTGGGAATCAGATTGTGACCCTTTGGTTCACAGGCTGGCACTGAATCCACTGAGCCACACCAGCCAGGACTCAAATTTGTGTTTTAGATGTGTATTCTTCTATAGTTTTAATTATAAATAGGTTTTGTTTTGGATTCTTTTTTTTAGCCCAGATTTCAAATATATGAGACAGTTTTGAATGAGAGAGTATAGTTTTATAGAAACACAACCAGGTGAGGAGGGATAGCGGAGTTTTTTTCTGTGTTATTGGGAGATGTAAAGTTTCCCCTAGATATGAGAGCCTTATACATCCTGCCAGCTAAAAGGAACTGGCTCCCCAAGAGGGTATCTTTTTTTAAAATTCGTATGTATAAATATTTTTTAAAGAACTGTTTGCAGCCCTGGCCAGGTGGCTCAGTTGATTGGAGCATCGTCCTGTACACCAAAAGGTTATGGGTTTGATTCTTGGCCAGGATACATACCTAGGCTGCAGGTTTGATCCCTGGTCAAGGTGCACATAGGAGGGAACCGACTGATGTTTGTCTCTCACACAGATGTTTCTCCACCTCCCCCCCGCCCCCACCGCCTTTCTTTCACTTGCTCTCTCTACCAAATCAATAAAAATATCCTTGGGTGAGGACTAAAAAAACACTAAAAAAATAAGAACTGTTTTTCAGTCTACACACACATACACACACACGTCATTTAGAGAGACAGTCTACAATATTGTTAAAGCATTAAACTACTGTACCAAGGCATCCTTGTTTTAAATCCAAAATCTAAATATACTTACTCTGAGGCCTTAAATCTATCAAAATAATATTCGTTTCTTCATTTTTTGGGTAGTGAGGATACTTTAGATAAGAATACTTCAGTGCCGTATAAGATAAACCAAACTCATGGTTCAGTGAAACAAATGTACTGGCAGAATGACTTTGAACTGCACTGATCCAGACAGAAAAACTCCGGTGGCCATATTGGATCCAGGAGCTCAGATGATGTCATCAGAATCTTGGCTTTGCTATACTCTGTGAAGATTTCATTCCCAGGCCAACTTTCCACATGATAAACAAAAGACAGCACCCAGCAACTTTTGGCTTTACATTTTATAAATTTAGCAATTCTAGGAAAATATAAGGTATCTCTTGTCCAGTGGTTCAGTATAAGTCCTGGACTTTGTCTTACCATCTCTTCTTGTAGGATTTCCAGATAAAATTCCAAAGTAATTTGAATTTCAAATAAACAATGAATCATCTTTAAAAATTGTGACTTAAATATTGTGTAGGTTGCACTTACACTAAGGAATGATTTACTGTATATTTGAAATCCCAGTTGAACTGAGTATTCTATATTTTTATTTGCTGGATATGGCAACTGTTATGGGGACCCTTGACTGTCTCTGAAACCATCACTCTGGTCGGGCCTGGTTAGATGTCTGTGTAATAGTGAAAACCTGTACCACAAAGCAGACAAATTCAAAACAGGACAAAAGTGGCTTCACAACCAAAAATTGAGGTTCTATTATTAAAGGAGATGCTGTGCAATTAAAAAACAAAACCATCAAAACAAGTAAAAATGATTTATAAAAATGGTGTCTAATAGAAGTTCTTTGAAGGTTATATTAAATGGGATAATTCTTTCTAAGCTGTTAGCACAGTGCTTGGCACATAGAATATCTCAGTAAATAATTTCTACTATTTATACTATTGTTAAATTCTAATACATAAGAATTTACTCCATTTATTAAGCAAACATGTATTTCTTCTATATTCACAATTTTTATGTTTTGCAAATCTTAGTAACAATAAAGGAAACAACGGAAGAGTGATGCAGTCATTCTGTTGGATATCTTTGTGCATTAGACTTTCTCCCCTCCCTAAATCACATTTTTCATAGGAACAGAACAAAATTGCTAGCTCAGAGGAAATGAACATTTTGAAGTCCCTAGATACTTATGCTTAGCTCTCTATCAGTTATAATTCTGTAGAAATCCATGTTCCAGATCAATGAAGCTGGTTTCCCCTTTTCTCCCCACAGACTCAGCCTCACTTCCAGTGATCTCTGCCTACTAAATAATCTAAACTCTACTTCCAATCCACAGCGTATAAGACCCCTTATTACCACAGTCACAGATCAAGGTTAAAAATCGTGTTTCTATAGTTCTCCGGTCTGAGAGAGACATTCTGAAGTCCCACCCTAACACAAGGAAAGGCCCATTGTAGAGATATTTCTGGAAGCCTGAGAATACAATGTTATTATTTTTCCAGGGCTATTGATTCTATTCCTTCTATGGTGACTTTTCCCAGTATATCTATAATATTCTGATATCAACCAATCCCCCTAGGCAGTCCATTCAATACATGAAATGAATAGTGGATAAGGAGTCTTACTTAGGAAATCTTATAAAAACAAAACCCTAATATTATGGGGGGGAGTGGTGGGGAGAAAATGCAGACAACTGTAATTGAACAACAATAAAATAATGTATGACAAAAAAAATAAAATAAATCCACAGATTTTTCCAGTAATTTTTCATGAAAAAAAAAAACAACCCAAAAACCTAATATTAGAAAAAATCAAAGTCTTGAGCACAGAGTCGTGAAGTTGCTCAAATGACTGTTTTGAGGAGGAGCAATAAAGGCTCTCCAGCCATCCCGATAGACCAAATTGATCTGCTTTCCATTGAGAAAGGTTCAAAGAATTCATCTTCTCATTTTCAGTTCTCCCTAGTTGTTTCTTTTGTTCAGAAAACTAAAGAGAAATTGACTAAGATTGCAGTATTTTATAGCAGCTTCAGAAAACAATATTTGTACTAATGTTTAGCTTTGTCTATTAAAGATAAAAGCACCACTGAAAAGTCTGCATAGCGAGGATCAGACCGAAACCACATTAGGGAGGCTCGTTCACACCTTAACACATTATTTTGAGTGCAAGCAGAACACCAGGCAAGAGGGTGTTCTAAGCTGCTTTGCACATCTCTCTAAAAAGGAATTGAAATGTGTTTATTTGAAGTAAATTGGCGACTATCTACTTCAGACAACAGTCATGGTCTTAACGCAGTGTTCTTTTAACCTGCAAAACTTGCCAATCCTACCAATATCTACCTTTTCCCCAAATTGTATGTAAATATTTACACAAGTGGTAACCACTCAACTTCTTTGAGAATTAACAATCAATCGGTATTTTCCATTAGTGTAAAATACTGTCTTTTTGTGTCTCACATTCTATTCCACATCTTTACTCTATTGGCCAGGATTTTGGGAGACGTTTTCCTCTCCTACCCAAACCCACCCTCGACATTCATGAAGTCCCCTCATGCCTTTCTTTTCACTGACTACAAATTGCTCGTCTCCACACCACTGACTGTGTCACGGAGAAGCTCATCGGCTCTCTGAAGATAGGAAATTCATTGGCTCGGTTGTATCACACCTCAGATGGTTGCCAATTCAACACTAATTTATAACAGAAAATACTGTGAAATCATATAGAACACAACTCAAAGAGAAAAAAGGAAAATTAAGTTCATAGTGCTGAAATAATTTTCTGTATACCCAAGAATAATGAAAATTTATCATTGGATTTCTCATCTATGGTAAGAATAATTATTACAAAATTGGATGACATATATTATAATTTACAAAATACTTTCATAAACATATCTGGCAAAATATACAAAGACACTGCTATGTCATTTTTCCTTTCAGAGTTTGGAAATAATTGTTTGTAGGAGGCACGTAAGATAGAAAATGACTTTCACCATACACTGATATTTAGGGTTTTCTTAACCACTGTTATGGGACAGTAGCTCTGCTTATGTAGAAGAAGAACCTGTTTGTGGAGCATTGTCGTTACTTTGACTGTATTCCATTTGTTTAATTATATTTTGTGAAAGATAGGTCTATGCTGTTTTTCCAACAGCTTCACATTATGTATTAATGTTACTAGTATTTAATAGTAGTGGTAATGTCCATTTGTTCAGTGCTTAGGATATGATAGACATTGTCCTCAGTGTATGACAAACATTAGCGAATGTAGGTCAATGCCTGTGAGATAGATAGCCGTTGCTATTCCCAAACCAGGCGGGGAAGCACACAGGGTTTGTTGTTAAGTTAGGGGAGCCTTGAGGATATTCAAATGCTAAGGAGAAAAGGCCTACAGGTGGAGAGAAAACACTTGAAGGGAGGTGCTGAGCAAAGGTGAAGAGAAATTAATCTTCGAAATGACGGAAGAAGAGAGGGTTGTAGCAAATATTGATAAATTAAAAGGCAAACGTGGTATATCTGGTACTTAGTCTTAGCAGAGATAACAAAGTGTTATAGGCTATTTGGCTGATAAACAACAGAAATTTGTTTTTTGCAGTTCTGAAGGCTGAAAGTCTGAGATCTGGGTACCGGCTTGAAAGGATTCTGGTGAGAACTTTCCCCCGGGTTGTGTACAGGTGACTTCTTTTGCTCACACAGTGGAACGTGAGTGAGAGCTCTGTTGTCGTTACAAAAGCAATCATCCTATTCGTGAGGGCTCCATTCTCGTGATGTAACTGCCTCCCAAAGGCCCCACCTCCAAATTATACACAGAACAATTTTATGTGCCCAGCACTTTGTAAGGCATTAAATGTTCACAAAGAAATGTAAGAATAAGCCTGTGCTCTGAGAATGTCACAATTTCATCAAGAAGACAAAGCATACCCGCAAAAGACAATGCAGGGAAACCAGCAGTTAGAACTCCAATGGGTGTTAGAGACAATTGCTCTAACTGGATATCAGAGTAATGGCAGAGAAACATAATTACGCTAATGTTCTTTAAATCTAGGATGCACTCATTGTAGAATACATTATTGCATTTCAGAAAGTCAGCCAACTATGACTTGTCATCCATTATAATACTGTTCAGATTTTACAGATGTTAACATGGGCAAAAATGTATCTCTCCAAAGCGATAAGTATAGTAGGTGAAGTATACTTCAAATGAAATTAGAGTTAAAGGTTCAAACTATTGCACATTTGGCATAATTTTAAAAATAGTTGTTTTTAAGTAATCTTAACAGTGAGCCCATTATTAATTACCTCCTTCATTTTTACAACAAATACTAGTACAGTGTGTGCTATTCTCTAGACGAAGCTCTGGATCATAATTTTATTTACATTAGCACCTGTGAAAAAACACTGATTTTATATTTGAGTTGAGAAATTTTGACTAAATCACTTCTGATCTGAAAGAATTCAGGTACATAGGCCATTTTCTTTATATAGTTGGCAGCTCTTTTTAATTTTTTTTAATTCAACATTAACACAATGATTTAATACTCATGCTCACATTGAGGATGTTTTTAGATTGTGTTGTAAATGTTGGTCTGAAAGTACCAAAAATATACTGTGTCCATTTTTAGAAGCAAAGAGGAAGATTTAGTTGGTTCACACAGTCAAAAATTGTGGCCCTGGCTGTATAGGGAGCAGTTTAGCAACAGTAATAAAACATTTCACAACCTCCATTATTTCCTACGTAAAGCCTGTTTTTGTGTCTTTGACTGTAGGAAAGAATTAGAGCTAGAACTTTTCTGGCATATACACAGAAATGAACTCATTAGCGTCGGAATATCTTCTTATAACTGTTGGGAACAAGGAAAGAAAAACCAATCTGTTTGTTCCCTATTTCATATTTATGAGGTGGCTCAGGAGGCAGTTTGATTGACACCGTTGGTATATGTTGTCTGCTTTCTTTAGATTGAGCTGGGGGTTTTGGCTCACCTATCACTCACTTCTTTGTTACCAGGGTCTATTGTGGCTCTGTAAATTGTGTTGTGATGAATTGCCCACTTGGGAATTTTTAAGACATCTTAATCCCAGTCTGACAGAAATCCCTTGGATAAATAATCTACCAACCCCTATGCCAAATGCAAGTGGATCAGTGGACATAGATTTATGATAGCTTTCACAAATGAAAAGTAGCGGCACGGAGAGTTTCTAGTGAACTGAGAATCCGTGAATGGTCTCCACGTCCTAGTTTATTTTCCCTCAGATATATTTAGTTGAACTGTTCTCTGCAGCATTTTCTTTAAAGCTGTGTGTGTGTTTGTGTGCGTGTGTGTGTATGCCTTGTGTGTGTTTGAATCTGCACTTGCTTCATTGAATAAAAAATATGGGAAATTACATAGCAATAACTGGAAATCATTTTTATCTATAAATTGGGCTTTTCTTAGATAAATATAAGCTGCTAAAATTGGAGAATGATAATTATGAGTGGTGAAAATTATGATTATATGCTTAAAATAATTTACAAATCATTTTAATAGTTTTTAAAAATAATTAAAATTAGCAATTGAAAAACCAATTTGAGAGGAGTGCATCTAGTGGATTTAGAATCTGAATGATAAGAATATATGACTTACATTAAAGTGATTTAATTTTTCTTCTTAAGAGATATGTTTTACTGAAAAACACATGACAAGTTATCTGTGGTTGTGTTAATTTTTATATTTGAATCCAAGATATTTGTATATAACTGGTATGATTCAGAAACAGCAAAAAATAAATTTGGTAGATTGAACAATTAGCCTGTAATATTTTTAATGGAATTTATATTGCTTGTGTTGAATTAATGATATCAAGTCATTAATACTATGAAATGAGAACTCATGTTACAAAATAGAATTCAAGTACTATCCTTTATATACATTATATAAATACATATATAATGAATTTTATTTATTAAACATTTAATAAGTAAGATGCAGTTTTAGGGAAAAATCTGAAATTGAGTCATTTTTATTAATTCTTACATTATCACACTTAGGCTGTGAAATCTGTCACTCTATAACAGAAGCACCATTCTTTCTATAAAGTGACAACCACCTTTTCTTGCCCTTAAGGTATATGGCACAAGTTCACAGCAAGTCAGAATTTGACATGTTGCTATTTGCCATTAATAGACAGCTTTATAAGCTTTGTATGAGGCCCAGAGTTTTCTTCATTAATAAAGGAAAGGAAGGGTTTTGTTCTTATGTATATACTCATTTCTCTCTCTGGTAATATACCACATGTACTTTTTGTATATTTATAAAAACACTGGGGGAAAGAAAACATTGACTGGAAGGGTTGGTAATTGCCTAAACCCATACAAATAAATTAAAATGAACACATTCTTGTTGTCACCAGTTAAAAAAATACTGGATTTTTCAGAACAAACCCTACAGAGGTTATTCAATTTCCACTAAGTACCAGCTTCTTTTCCTCACCACTGGAGCTACCAGCAGGTGACTGGAGCCTCATTAAGGCTGTGACACAGGGTCAAGGGTTAGAATTGCTTCTGGTCTGGATAACTCAAAAATCAGAGTCTCCAAATTAGTACACTTGCATTCATATTAGACAGTAATCCATAGTTCTTAAAAGATCAAATCTTCTCTAATTAATCATAAAAAATACAGCATAGGATAATAGTTAAATGAAACAAAATGTTGTAATTGTGGATGGTACTTGACATTTTATAAACCTTTTTCATCATCTCTGCCTCATTCGATCATACAGTGATTTTCTAAGGCAACCCTTGTGAAGCCCACATCACAGAAGAATAAACTGAGGCATGGATAGAGCGGTAATGTGCCTAAGATCACAGAGCTACCAGGGCAGCGTCAGGTTACTGACTTCCCCCTGCTCCGTGTAAGCCCTTCATTGTGTTCTTAGCCAGGGGCTGATACAACTTGCCTTCTGTTGCCCCCCCTCGCCCCCCTCGCTCCCCTCTCCCACACACACACACACACATTTTTTGGTTTGCAAATACGTGTTTTGGCTGTCACGGTAACTGGCATTTAGTGGTTAGGGCCAGGGATAGTTCCACACAACAAGTACGTTTTCTGCCTGAAAACCCTGTACTACCTGTGTTTAGAAAAAATGGCAATCTCTTGGCACACCAATTAAGGAGGTCCTTACAATTTTGAAGTACGTTTACATTCCACTCGGCACATTTATTCCTTGTTTTCTTTTGCTTTTATAAATAAGTCTAAGAATGTATGGTTAAATGCTTATTTTTCTATATAATAACATAATAGAACTAATAAAATAAGAAATGAATAATTATAATTTCTTATTCCTGGTTTGGTTTTCAGCTATAACACACATAAAAGTGTATCTATATCTTTCTATTTTTAATATATTCCATTTGCTGTTATTCTTCCAAATTAGTAATATCACTATCGGAACAGTAATTTTTACCTTCTTTTAAATTTATATCCCGCTGTTATACTGTATCACCAAATGCACAATATACCTCCTGCTATTCTGAGACTGAAGGGTGAGGTAATAAGCTTCAGGCTTTGCCTCAAGAAAGAGCAGAAACTGTTCTTTTTGCAGTTAAACATGCTTTTTGGCATACATTTAATATTTAATTTGAAGGGTGCTAATTATTTTATTTCCTAAATACCTAATTTGTTTTATTGAATCTTAATAGTTGTAGTATCATTACCATTTAAGAAATTAGGAAATAAAATAAAATATGCATCATTGTTACTTGTTAACAGTTAAGACAATTAATGTAAAATAAATGTTTGATTTCATAGTAATCATAGACTTACCATTTGTACCTTCCTCATTCATGAGCAGGAATAAAACAACTGGTAAATTTTTGATGGTGTTTTTGTATGGGAAAATATAATCCCTGAATAAAAAAATAGTAAATTGTCTAAAAATAACTAGATGGATGGCTTATGTGCAGTTAATTGATACCATTGTATGTATGATGCACATTGGTGGTATCATTTTAAGTTAGCCTCCTAGAAGCTGAACCCGAGATGGGAATTTTTGTTTCTTCAGGGGATGTTCTCAGGAAAAATTGGTACGAGAATGAGGTCAGCAAGACGGTTAAGGGGAAATAGCTGAACAAGGACACGTTTTCAGCTGGAAGACTAACTTGAGCTTGATCCCATGAGAAACACGTTAGCACGAACCGTACCACAGACTGGTCCCACATCAGGCATGAGGCTGACCTTTTGTGTTTCCGTGTAAATCAGGCATTGGCTGCAGACTGCGTGGAGGAAGAGTGGGGCACGGAAGGGGGTCAGAACCTTTAGGGAGAGTCTGGTCTCCTGAGCGTAATTCTCCAGAAGAGAGTAGCTGTAAACTGTTTCCTGTAAACTGTTTGCAGCAAAAGCTCACAGCAGCTGGGGGTTGGGTGCATGTGGCCATGTGAAGTCCCAGGCAAAGGGAGGTGGGCAAGCATGAACATTGTCTAATCAATCAATAATCGTGTTTGATAATGTGGTAGTATTTGTTAAGTAATCTTTTTGAGTCTATGATACTGGTCAAGTTATTCAGATGCATAATATATTGTTTGGAGTATTTTTGTGAGTAATAAACATTCTCTAGATGGTAAAATAAATCTGATAAGACTCAAAAAGCTAAATATATACAACACAGTTTAACTGAAATTCTTTCTGAAGTTTCAGTGTCACTAATGGACAGTTCTCTTTCTTCATATCACCTAGTCTTTTCTGACACCCTCACCTTCTCCTGCTGGTTCTCAGCACACAGGTTTACAGGTTGATAGCTCTTTTCCTCAGTAGAGGTAAGCCCGGTCACGTCACTCCTGGGTCACAAGCACCCTGCTCAGTGCCTGGTTTCTAATGGTCCCTCATATGTGTTCGCTGAGTGAATGAACAAGGGACATTAGAGGTGTATGGAATCACCTAGGACGCGGAATAACTGAATCATTAATGAGCATATACACTTTGTGATCTTTTTAAATGGTGTTTCATTAAGAAGCCCCAATGAAGTGCATGTCTCTGCAATTCATGTAGAACTTGCATGCCTGAATGCATGCACATGCACTATCATTCCACAGTAGCAGGTTTTCTGATATCAAAAGCTGCATAGCTCATTGTCTTTTTTATTGTGCATTCAGCATCAGTTAGATGAGCTGAACAGCGTCACGTTCCTGAACCACTCAATGATTGTACACGTATTCCTCCTAAGTTGTCCTTTTGCGTATTCAGTGTTCACCCTCTTTCTCAAGATGCATTATGTTTAAAAGTATGCAATAGCATTGTAAATAGGGTATGTTCACAACAGACAGCATTTTATGACAGAAAAAAGTAAGATACTGAAGGAATAATTAAACAAATAAAAGAAATTCATCAAGAAATTAAAATGTTATGGAATACCATAGTACAAATTTAAAGACATGCAAATAATGTATAAGAAGTAATATTTTTCATCCAACAGGGTGGAGATAGAAATAAGGCTGAACTCCACTGTTGTACTGTAAATCAGTTTTGCTTATTCTTACACCAAATAACATGAGGTCATGAAGTATATTTTTTCTGTATCTTTTTCACATACTGTACTACTTTATAAAATCATTTATGTGTTAATTTGTGTAGTATTGATTTTCTAATAATATACCACAACTTGTGTATCCATCCTTCTACTCATGTACATTTATGCTGTTTCTGATTTTTTCCCTTACTATTATAGATAAAATTTCAGTGAAACTGTTCCTGTCAGTCTTTGTAGACATATGTTTTCCTTTTGTATGGGGGGAGTTACATGTATAGGAATGGACTTGCTGAATCATGTTAGGAATTCATGTAACTTCATAAGAAACTGTCAAAGAGGAAAACTCAGTATGAAGGCATTTCCTGGCTGAAAAAAATGTTAATCATAATTTCTTTCATTATGGAAATAGGGTTAAAGATGAAGTGTTCAGAAGCGGTTGGAATTTTTGCCCCTGTATACGGAGGTATCTCAAAGAAAGCCTTCTCTCACAAAGCCAGAATAATTTATATCTGAACAAAGGATTTTAGGGTGAATTATCTCAACACACCTTTACACGTACCACAGAACCCAAGCTTATGCTATAAAAGGAAACCTAATTGCTTTACTAATTTACATTAGTTATCATAACAAACTAACAAGACATTTTGCTTTCATTAATTTTTCTAAAATGTATCTGTTTCCTGTTATGCACATTAGTTCTTCTGATGAGGCAAGGAAAACTCTGCTCTTCCTTGTAAATCTGAAGAAATTAGAAGAAATTCTTTTAACCCCAATTTAGGATATTAAGTGAAATGCTTCATACCTATGGGTAATTTGGGTTTACAAGAATTTTGGGGGTTTTGAAGACTCAGTTTTGAATAAAAAAGAAAGGTTGAAAACTCCAACTTCCACTGGAGCAACATAGTATGAATGGAGAAGGGGGTTAGGGCCTGTTAGCTTTTCTTACCATAATGCCCTTTCCTTTCTTGGTGGTAATCCAGAGGGCAAAGATGCACCTTTTTTGTTTTATTTTTAAAATTTCAGTTCCAAATATCTCTTTAATTGGTTTGAATGTAAATGGAAGGGGCCAACTTCTTTTCCTTTTCTCATAACAAACTAGATGGCAACCCAGGCCTATTAAAAGTCCTGCATAGCCCTCAAAGAGAAAGGTCACTGGTTCGATTCCCAGTCGGGGCACATGCCTGGATTTGGAGTTAGGTCCCTGGTCAGGGCACAAGCGATAGGCCGCCTATTGATGTTTCTCTCTCACATTGATGTTTCTCTCTCTCTCTTTAAACACTTATGCCTGGCTTTTATCTGCAGACATTATGCTTTAACTGGTCCAGGGTCTGAATATAATATCAAGATATTTGGAAGCTCCTTGGTGTGTCTAATCTACAACAATGTTTAAAAATGATGCTCTTAGAGCCTTGTAGCTCACAGAGCTCCATGTGTTCATGTTGCAGGTAGAAATCCTGAGGCCTGGAGAGGGGGAAAGACTGACCCAGGTTCACACAGAGTGTTTGTGGCCAGGCTAAGATTGGCTATAGTATCCTTGTATCCACTGACATATGCCTTCCATCCTACTGTTTCTCTAGGTAATTAATGTCTCTGTGCCATGGTGTTCTCATTTGTAAAATGGGAACCTAACCGACTCTACTAGTAGGGTGGTTATGCCGATTAAATAAGATTATGCCTGTGAAGTACTTAGCACAGTACTTTATTTATGGTCTATAATACCTTATTGCTGTTGTTGTTGCTATTTAGTACTGAAGGTACAGAAATGAATGGGATTCCCGGAGGACCATGAGCTCACTGAGAACAGTGACTGGGATTCCTTTCTCTGTAACTGAAATTCAGTACAGACTCTGACACCTATAGGGGTTGCTTTTAATGTCAGAAAGAAAGTGCAGCATGTCATTACCTTTATTCCAAATATATTTTATATAATATGTCATATATATGTGTATATATATATAATTTTCAATAGACATCACTGACATTAGGATAAGAAGCTAAGTTAAAAGGAGCTAACAAAACAGAAACAGACATATACAGAGAGCACATTGACAGCTGTCAGAGGGGAGGGGGCTGGGGCCTTGGTGAAGAAGGTGAAGGGATTAAGCAAAGGAGAAAAAACCTTATAGACACGGATAACAGTATGGTAATTAACGGGGAGAGAGGAGTAGGGGGAGGTGGAAGAGGGTAAAGGGGGAATAAATGGTGATGGAGGGATTCTTGACTTGGGGTGGTGAACACACAATGTACAGATGATGTATTATGAATTGTACAGCTTAAACCTATATAATTTTATTAAACAATGTCACTCCAATAAATTCAGTGTTTTTTTTAAATGTAGTTGGAATCCCCTGGTAGCAGATAGATAGATCATGAATAGATAGATACATAGATAGTTAGATAGATGATTTTGAAAGAAATATAAGAAAGATATAAAAATGTAACTTAATCTTCATCTTGGAAGTCGTATTTTAATGCATATTGTGTTAAAGGGTTTGTGTACTTGGATGTTTAACTCTTTTGCAAAATGGTTTCTATTTTGTCTGCCGTATCTATGGCACATCCTCATAAGGGAGTTTGGGAAGAATGACCAGGCTTAATAAAGCCTTTGGGCTTCCTGAGAGATTGTGACATGTCACAGTGCATTACAGTTATCTTTTTATTGTACAATAAGATGACCATTTGTAGTTCATTATGCTGCCTAATATATTAAAAAATTACATGCTTGTCAATTCTACCCTTTGCAGTAGAATGCCTTACTTTTTGTTGTGATTTATAGTTTACAAAGTTGTAGCACATATATGGTTTAAACATTTCTAATTTTCTTGAATTATAAAAATCAGTCTATTTTAGAAATCTATTCAGAAGCACCTAAAACATCAGATGTATTAAGCAGAGAACCATGTATAGTGTGAAATTTAAAATATCCTATTTCTAGCTATTTCATAAATTACCTGTAAATTTTAGATTTTCTCTTTGGACATTCTCAAGTATTATATTCTACATAATAGCAATGTTTTTAATGAAGTAATTTTAATAAAGATTAATCCCTGTATAAATTTTGATCTCTAATGAAGTAATCTATTTTCTATTTTAATGAAGTCATTTATGTGATAGTTAAATGTTTAAAACAAGCCACAATCTGTATTGATTTGTTCTTATTCAGTACTTTGAGTTTTTTTAATTCACATGAGAAAAGTATATATTTTCTTTTCTTATATATATATATTCACAATGTTGTACAATTTTATGTAAGTGAAACTATAGAGTATATGGCCTTTTGCGTCTGGCTTTTTCGTTTAGCATGATATTTTCAAGGTTCATCTATAATGTAGCATGTATCAGTATTTCATTCCTTTTTTATGATGGGATATTATTCCATGTATGGATAGACGATATTTTATTTATCCAGTCATCTGTTGTTGGCTGTTTGGGTTGTTTCCACTTTTGGGCTGTTGTGAATGATGCTTCTATAAATATTTATTTCTTAAAATAATTGAAGGTTATACAATCTATTTATTTATCCCTAAATAAGGCCCTCACTCGATTCTCCATAAAAGTCTTATTTCAGAGCTTACTACTTGCCTCCCACTCTGTCACATCCTTCTTCAATTTAACACAGCTGACCTCTGTGCTTTCAGACATACGATAGAGGGTGCCAGGCGGGCAGCTCCTTAACTTCTGTACCCAATTCATTCTGATCCGTATCCATCTTCATCCAGCTCTTTTATTTTTTCTGACTCAGGTAAATTGGATTCTATTTTGTTCTAGTCTAATAATCATCTCTTGTTTTTGCCTCTCTTTCCCCACTCCCTAATGACTTTGCTCCTCTCCATCAACTATTCCTGTTTTCTCTTGTTCTTTCTTTAAAGCAAGTAAATCAATCAACAGACCAACTAATGAACCAGTGAAAAATAAAAACACTAATATTCTCTAGGTCCTCTAGGCCCATATCCTCTCAATTCAATCTCCTCATTATTTCTTGAATCTTTTCCACATCACTGTTCCTAGCGCCCTTTGTTTAATTTGGGATCTCGTTATTTCCCTCCTATGAGTACAGTAACTCTCCCTCAGGAGTCTCCCTCGAGTGTGTTCCTCTTGTCTGTCTTTCCAAGCATCCATCATAGACTTCTTCGGTGGCATTGCCTTTATGATAAAACCCAAACCACAAAGGATAGTAAACTGGCTCTTAACATGAGATTCTTTTGGTCTGGGAGTTTTGGTGAGGCCCCTACACTGAAGTTTATGAGTGTTAAGTATCCCTCCTCTAAAGAGTTATTAGGATTTGCAAAATGGTTCCAAAATCTAGTTCTAGCTTTAGGTAATCTCTCGCCTTGAGGTGAGGTACGTGAAGAGGGTATCTGGTAGGAGTCAAGATGTCCGCAGTGAAGAGAGCCTGGCCGTGGATTACCAGAATCACTGGCGAGCTGTGGAAGGAATCACCATTTCTCAGTGACCACTTTTAGAGATCTCCAGTGAGGGAATTTCTGTTAAGGCTAAGGCTTCCCAGAAAAGAGAGTTAGCACTAGAATTCCTTCATAATGCAGGCGGCAGATTTCCTTCATAATGCAGGCGGCAGACATATCCCCCTGCAGCTGAGGAAGACCCTTTCTGCCATTCTCTCTCCTTCCCATGAGCCAACTTTTAAGAGCTGCAGCAAATGTGGGAGGATAAAGCATAGTGTAAGTTATTTATTCTGTAAGCTTCCTTGCCTGGGTCAGGGCAAGCTACAAGAGGATTGAAATGTTCAATTGATAGAGATTTCATTAGGCCAGTCTGGGTTTTATTAATACCTGAACGTGATTAGAAAATTATAGAATCTAAAGGAGATAACATCCTGGATTAGGGAAAGGAGATTTGCCATTGCAAAAATGAAAGGCAATTACTACTTGAACTTAGAGTGTCCTACAAACTGATTTTAAAAAAAATCCAGTTCTGATAATAAACAAGATCTTTAAATATTTGTTTCCTGTTTATCTAGCCTCATCTTTCACCACTTGCCCTCCAATCCCAAACTCTATGCTTTATCAAAATACTTTAAACAGCCTTTATTGCTTGCCATACTTGATTAACTTCTCTTTGATCTTAAGACACGGGTCGAGATCACCTTTTCCACGGAGCCTCCCCAAATGTCGCACCCTACCCCATTTTATATTAGGGCATCCCTTATGTGTTCTTGTGGCCCACCACTCACTTCCATCCACTCACTCAGCAGCCTGGATAGCCGTGGTCCTATCTGTCCCTCTTCTGAGACTGTGTAATTCTTCAGTGCTGGGGCTCTCCTCTTTATCTGCTTTCTAACACCAGTTGCAGTGTCTGACAGATGCAGGTCAAATCATTTTGTAAATGAAAATTAATCGTTAATGATATCATTGAATTAAGATAAAACATATTTGGAAAAAGACTTTGTAGTTTACTAGTAGAAAATAAAAAAATTGCATATAAAATATTTCCTGTCAAAGATATGAGAGTGAAATTCAAAATGTTGCTTTAACCTATAATAATTACCTTCATGTGACTGCTTGGAAGAACATATATTCTCTCTCTCTCTGCCCTCTCCGCCCTCATGCCCCTCACCCTCCACGTAGTAGGTATTTTCTGAGTCTCTTATCTCTTCGTAGAATACACTTGAGGGTTCTTTTTCATTATAGGTGTTTCAGTCCTTCCCTCAGATAATTTTTGCTCTCTTTCTGCTCTCCTTCTTAATTTGACCTTTGCCAAACATTGTAATCGGTGCCCTTCCCCCAAATTTAAAAATGTTTTTACAATTATTTTTTCATTAAAATACATTGTAATATGTATCAAATTAAAACATCGTAGTTTTGTCTGCTCTCTTTTTTCATTAAGATGTGTGTGTGTGTCAGCCCCGGCTGCATAGCTCAGTTGGTTGGAGCGCTGTCCCTACACCTTGAGGTTGTGGGTTCCATCCCCAGTCAGGGCACATACGTAGGTTGCAGGTTCAGTTCTCTGTCAGGATGCATACAGGAGGCAACCAATCGATGTTTCTTTTTCACATTGTGTTTCTCTGTCAAATCAATAAAAAAACATACATTTGGGTGAGGAGTAAAAAAAAAGGTGTGTTTGTCTTCCTTGTTTAACAAGGCAGTAAAAGTGTGTTTAACAGCTACACTTCATTTAAAAATATTTAAGGAAAAAAGGGCTTGAGATTCACCATATAAATACCTCAGTCCTTGAATAGTATATGCATACACAGATACAGGCAAATTATTAAGGGAAGAAAATGTTTATTTTTTGCTGCTCCAGCATAGGAAGTAGAAATATATTTTCCTAACCCTATATGAACTTGCAGAAGTTTATTTACTTGTTATTTTGGCCCAAAGCATATGAAGTTTGTCATCTTGAAGGGCGGGGTTGAGACAGTCGCTGGAACTTTGTTGCCATGACAAACTACAAGAACCGTGGCAGGCAGAGGTTGCCAATGGTAACCGATACCCAGCTCTACTGAACAGCTCATGGTGGAACTATGCAGGTTCTGCCAGTGACTGGTGCTGGCTTGTGTGGGGCTCTCAGCAGCTACTTTGAAATCTTACTCTAATGAGGTTGGTTAGTTTTAGAGATTGAATTCAATGTAAACTTCCTCATTCAGGGAAGTTTGCTACCAGAACAATGTAGTGTTATAATTTTGATGCCAAAATTATTGTAGTGAGTTTCTAGTCCACTCTGACAGTGGTTATACAGATATGATCCATTTGTAAAAGTTCATAAAATAAAATTGATGAAACATACATCGTAAAGGGAATATTCTTAAAGTATTTATATACAGAGATATTTTTGGATTTCCCTCAGGATCATCAAATGAATTTTCAGGTTATAAAGCAGCCAAAAATAAAGTTAAAATATATCAAGTGTCCTAATTAACAAACATGTTAAATACATTTGTTTTTAATAATATACACTCTTTAAATATTTTATTTTTGGTAGAGATGAGGGGAAGATAAAAACTCAAGAATTCCACAAGTTTTTGACACCATTGCCAAAAATGATTTAGAAAACTCTAAGAAATTTAGTAGATTAGCTTATTTATACTCACTTCAATGTAGTATACATTTCCATAGATTATGGTGTGATACATGTTTTGTTTTGATTGATTTTTTAATGTACTATATAAGTAAGGCATTTTATTTTTTTCATGCTACATCTTTTCAGGATTAAAAATAACCCCCCAAACCCACACATCTCAAAAAATTTGGCAAACTGCAATGAAAGCAATTATTGTTAATTTCAAAGTCTGCTAAAATATCCCAGATAGTTGTCATTTTGCCCGGGACTATTTTGGACACAGATGGTAGAAGAGATTAATTTGCTATTGTCATGTGGCCATTAGTCACCAAAAAGTAGATAATGTATAAATTGTCTATTGTTTGAAGTACTTCAGAACAATATCTAACTGTATCTAACATTAATGATATTTAAGATTTTTCTTACCTGTTTAGTCTTGTTTAATATTTTGGATTGTGAGGGGTTAGAGCCCAGGTAAAATGCAGTTATCTCTTCCAATCTAATGTCTAAATCTTCAGGTTACATCTTGGTGCACCGTTTGAGATGAGCACACCACTGGCCAGTATAGTTTGGCAGAAAAAGCATCAAGGGGAATTGGAAAGAGAACAGATGGAATCTAGTTCTAGTTTAACTGATGATTTAAGGGTGAACTTGATCAAATCACTTCTATTTGTTTCTAGGAAATTGTGACTAAACTATTATTAATCAACCAATATTTCCCATGTAGATTAAGGCAGGTGCCATTGTAGAAGAGAATAATACTTTGTGAGCCAATCTGAAAGGTGGAGAGACAGAATGGATGGGGGGTGTGTGTGTGTGTGTGTGTGAACACGCATGCTCACACTTTTTAAGTTAAAAAAAATAGAGAATAGCTGTTCAGGTTATTCACATTAGAAGATCTACGTAGAATATCTAAAAACAATGGATAGTATTGCAGAGGAGACAAAGGAAAATCTACTAGGCTATAGACCTCTGGCTAAAGGGAGTTGGTTTAAGACTCCCCATGATTTTAACTCTTGAAGTGGATATTTTGGAACTGACCAATTCTGGAGCATCTTGAATCCTTACTTTTTCTGTTTTCTGTTCTGGTGATTCTTCTACCTAAGAATGATAATTCTCAAAGAACAGGCCCTGTGCTCTCTTTGTCATTCTCCTTACATTCTCCTTCTGTGATCGCATTTAAATTTTTTTCATATAAGAAGATAATTGTCAATGCTTAATGTTTTTTAAGCTCTAGTTCCCTATCCCAAAGCACTGAAATCTTTACCCAACTTCCCAGATCCCATATAAACTCAAAATCCCAAACTGAGCATTTACTGTTTCCTGCAAAAAGACTTTCCTCAAGATTTTATGCCTTTAAAAAATAACTGCAATTTTGTGTTAAAACTTCTGCTTCCCCAATTGTGGTCTCTTTCTTATATACGTTATTGGCTCAAAAGAAACTGAACACATTTCTTCCATCTCCCCAAGTGATCATGTATGTCATACTAAAAGATTTGGGGAAAAAGAAAAGGGATTTATGTTTCTGCCACAAAAATAACACTAAATTGAAAATTAATCTTCTCAGTTATTAAAAATATGTATAATATCTGAAGACGAGAAATTGTCCGTGATGTCTCTCTTCATCTGGTCTGCTTCTACATACCACCTTGAGTGTCTCCTTCCCTTCGGCGCACCTTCCAGGTTTGCCTTGGAATTGCAATTTTTTTACCTTATGCAGAATAATTCTACTTTTCTTAGCTTGATTCTCAAACATGAACATGTAAACCAACCTGATGTTCCTCTGAACAAAATGGACTTGTATTTCCAGGATTTCACTTCCTTAGAAGGAATCATTGTTTGTAGGAATGATTTTCTGTAATGCAAGCTATCCGTACTCTGCTTCTCTCCTGTGCAGTCCTGCATTCCTTTTAGATTCAGGACTGAAATCAACTCTCGGTCACTTTTCTCTGAGCCCTACACTGCTCAGATCTTAGTTTCTTAATTTTTTCTGCACCTTTTGAGCTTAATTTCATTTGCTGTCAAATAAAATACATAATTAGTTTTGTTTTAATTAGCTATGTTGTCTTAGACCTGTTCCTGAAAGGATTTCTCCACCTTTAATACAGTGATGATAATACCCATTGAAAGGGTTATTATGAAATTACCTAGTATCATGCTTAGCACTCAGTACTAAGTGATTGAATGTCATGGTCCTCTTGTTTTTTTCCTTTGGAATCCACTGAATATTAACTGAATTTAGGATACTACATTATTCATCCTATTTTTTATATTTTTTCTTCCCTGTTTATTTACATTAAATTATAAATTTTAGGGGAACAAATATTTATTTTTTTAAATAATGAAGTAATGAAAATATGACTTTAAGTAGTTCCTTGTATTATGTGTTAAAATTATTTTGGAGGGTTGTGAGCCCTTAGCTCTCAGTACATAGTGGTAATTTTTCTTTGGGTTTCTGGGATGAATGTGAGGCCTATTTGAGAGAAAATTATAGCAATAGCTGACTAAGTCTGTACATTGCAGCCTGTTTTGTTTGAAATATAGGCACTAATATTGTAATTCAATTTTTTAAGTTTTCTTTGATTTCTTTGTTTCTGGTTTTTGGTCTGCTGCTTTCAAATGCTTAGTTGTGCTTGAACTTTTTTACATACACACATATACCACATGCACACATGTGCACACACTTTCACCCCCGTAAAATAGAAGAAAAAATTAGTTGTGTTTATTCATGCTGTGACTTTGTTTGACTTTTTGAAATAAGTTTTCTTTGATTTAAAACAAATACAAAATACTTTTAAAGGCAAAGCTTTCCCAGATAGAAGGTGGAAATGAGTGGAAGGAAAGAGACCAAAGGTTTCATACAGGATAATATTCAAAGCAACTTGCCTCTGTTCTTTGAGTTTGAAGGTGGTGATTAGGTTTTCAGATTTAGAGAAGTGTGAGACAACCTAATTAAACACCTTTTTGCTGAAAAGCAGCTCGATGAATCTAGATTACATTAGGAAGCTCTCAAAGCTTTTATCAGAAAGCTAATATTGCAAAGTGTTTTAAACTAATAGGTTTTGAAAAATTATTTCTCAGGCTAAAAATGAATTATAAAGATATTTAAATAAATATGAGTGCTAGAATCTTTACCCTGAATAGATGCAAAAATATATCTCCAAAAGTATAAAATATACAGTAAATAAATGTGTAAGTACATATTTTTTACTAATAGTTAAATTAATTTAATAACTTTATGAACCCTTAGTTTTTAGATTTCTCTTTTCAAATCCTTAATAAATGATTATATATTAAAGGGTTCATATAGTGATCAGGATGAAGAAAGAAAAGCAAATCTTTGCAGATTTATTGTAGTTGTACATAAAGCCTTCATCTCCTTTATAATCAGTGTTTATTTTTTCCCTCCTTACTGGTGTACTTATTAAATGTGAATTGTTTACCCCCATAGATACAATGGAGGATATTATGTAATTTTATAGTATCATTCAATAGCACACTTTCCTTTCTAACAAAAATATTTTTCATAGCCCTGTTGACTTTTTAGTGCCCAGACAGACAGGTCCTTTATATCAACTGGTTTTTTATTGTGTAAAATGAGAAGGATGGACTCAATGACCTCTACAATTTCTTTCAATCTTTCACAACATATGGTTTTATGATTTAATTTTTTTATAATGCCAAGTAGAAATGGTGATGGGTTTAAAGATATCGAGAAAATTCATTTATTCAGTTGGAGACAGTCCAAAGTTCTATCAGAGAATATGTAAGAAGATGATATTACAGTTTGAAGAAAGCATGAGATTGCAGTTAGATAATGAGTGAGGATGGTATAAAAAAAATTCACACACTGTTGGGTTGATTAAATTTATCTTTCTGAGAACTGAATATATGGTGGTCTTTTATATTACAAATGAGATTTGAGGAAAGTTAATGAAGCTGAATCCTCATTAGGTGGTCATGCTTTTGTGCATGTTTGATTGATAGCAAAGAATTGCTATTGTCTTTTAGTAATTAAGCTCCTTGTTCCATAGAAACCAATTTTTTTATTTAAAACAATTTATTCAAAGTTAATACAGTTATGGATATGAAGCAATGACAGATTGGCTCACTTTCAAGATAAAGAAAAACTAATTGATAAACTCAATTCTTCGAGCATAGAACAAGGGCAGTACAATCTCGCTGTGGAGATGATTCTTTCTATGGTCATAAAGAAGGTATCATTTTGGCTTCTAAGACTATTGCTTTCTCTTATAAAATTTTGCTCTCTGAATCTTAAAAGACATTCACTAAAGAGGCCGAAAATGGCAGTTTTTCATGGTCAGACACTGCACTGTTTGATCGCAAACTCTAAAATAGGGAATTTTTTTCAAGGCAAGGTAGGCTTAGCTAATTATTTCAAATTATAAATTCATTCTTAAGTCACTTATCTTTAAAGTATATCTGTGATAAAGTTTGTGACTCCTATAGTTCCATTTTATTTAATGCAAACTTTTAATTCATTTATAATTTAAAAAAAATTGTTCCAGTTCTTCCTAAAGCAAAAGCATGTCTCTCTTTGAGTAGCTCTAATACAGCTACTGGTCTTTTTTTCACTGATGCCTTTTCAGCAATTAGCTTAGTAGAAGTTCAGGAACAACTCTATGAATGAAAGAGGTTTGCCTACAGAAATCTTCCTTGTGTGAGCTCTTCTCTCTCTTCTGTCTTTTTTCTCTAAAAATGAAGTTATTCTGTGTTCCTCCATTACTCTTTAGGATCCACTGTTCTGATGCTTTATCCAGTCGTGCCACAGTTAGGTGGTTCCTCTTACTCTAAAATAACCATTCCCCTTTGCTTTCAGAAGTTTCTCATTATCCGGTATCCTGTTTGTGTCCCATCTAAAAATAATGTAATAAACTAATTTATAGTAATTCTGTGCTAGGAAAATTCATGATGATTATTCATGTGGATATTTCAGTTTAAGAGCTCTCTGGAACAGGTAATGTATGTGTAGGCCAAAAGAGTGAATCTTGGGTGGAGGTACTTCAGTACAGTATTGTTCAAGCAGGGGCAAATTTAAGCACAAATGCAGCCTGTTATATCTTTCTGGAGTCCCATTCATGAGTCTCTGCCATTCTGCTTAAATGATCCTATTGCTCTCTTCCTATGTGTTAAACAAGACCAGAGCACTGCAGCCCCAAAATTCCTTTTCTTAGTGTTGAAATTGGTGCATTCCTAAAAAACTACTTTTCTTTATTGGTTATTTAGAAGGTGGACATTCTACCAAGTTCTTAAAATGATATTTTTCAACAACATATTACTTCATTTTCTTAGGAAGATTAATGCAACATCAATTTATTTGACATGCGATAAGCCAAATAAATAAAATATGCCTTAGGCATGACCACTGTATCCACTTGTTTTCACTGTCTAACTCACCAGATACCGTTTTCTTTCTGTCTCCTAAATTCTTGTTCTGTTTCCTACCTTCTTCTCAAACCCATATAATGAAAGCTAATATTTTATCAGTATACTTTTGTTCTATATTATATATTTCTTTCTCCTTGTGCTGTTTTCTTTTGGTAGATTGTGAAGGACTGTGTTCTGGGCATGGAGTTGAGCTGTCAGTTCTCACACACAGCATTCCGCAGCGCTCCGGAAATCAGCTCTACATATATGAAGTAGCTGATCACAAATATGTCTTGATTGGTTTAGTTAATTCGATGAATTCTAATCAGTTGATAGCTATCCATTATTTCCCCCCAAACCTTGACTATTAGCATCTATTTTTCTTTTTATGTTTACCCATTTATGTGTAGGTTATCTTTTGCAATCCTTTTGGAAATGTATTCATTTTATAGATTATGTATTTACCTACCTTCAACCTTTGATGCTGATTGAGAGTAAAGACAAAGCTTTCATATACATTCAGTTGAACATAGGCTCGTTTTTTTTTTTTAGTATTCACCAAATCATGTTTTTTATTATGCCAGATTTTATATTGATAATATTTTTAAAAGCTAAATGTGTTTAGATATATGAGTTTTTATAAAATCATCTGTTATTGTCAACCTTAAAAATGAAGGAAAAGACAGCTTTAAAGATCTAGTATTCATAAATACTGATTAATCTTAGATGGATTATATCTGTTGTTCCATTAAATCTTCACCATAAACTTGTGAGGATATTTGAGATTGTCTCCTTTTTATAGGGGGAAGAAACTATAATTTAGAGATTACACATAATAAGTGAAAGCAACAGTTAGAATTCAGATGTGTTTACATCTGTCATTCATCATTTTTGGATATCATATTGTATGTATAAGTCTTTACTTTAAACCATTGATAGGTTCTGTGACTTAAAGTGAAATGATATATCACAAAACCCTTTTTACCATATAGACTAATCAATGCAAACAGGAGTTCACTTGCTATGGCAGCTCTTCATCCTTACAACAAAACGTTATTTGAGGACCTCCTATATGTATGTGTGCATGTGCTATGTGTGATCACTTTTCTAGAACTATTTTATTTTATTCCCTTTGCTCTTACATGTTATCCGATCTGGAGATAAAAATGGGGTTTCCATGACCCATGGCCTACTTGTCTGAGTGTCATTCCTCAAAGGGAAGGGTCTCAGGTTCAAATACAGGTCAGGGCAGATGCCTGGCTTGCGGGTTCCCTCCCCTCTCAGGATAACCATGAGAGGCATATGATAAATGTTTCTCTCTCACATCTATGTTTCTCACCCTCTCTCCCTTCCTTTGCCTCTCTCTAAAAATAAGTAAATAAAATCTAAAAAAGAAAAGCGGGATACAATAAACTTTAAAAAGCATGTTTACCAAGACATATTTCCTTGAGATTGTCTCTGCATATTGTTTCAAGCTTTTACCTCTGCCAGTCTGGGGCATTCTGAGCACACTGTGGGCTGTTTTTGCCCCAGTAATGCCAATGACAGGAAGTACTCTGCACCCTCCTCTTTGCTGTGCTCTGTAGCACACATCAGATTTCCACTGCCTTGTACTTTTTAACCCCTTATAGAGATTTTGGTGAAATAATTTTTAGTAATGTCTTTCAACAATCCTTGGTGCCTGGATTAAAAAAAAAAAACAATTAGATGTATATTCAAATATGGCTTATTTCCTTAGTGTAAATATATTTGTCTTTATTTTCTCTTTCTTTAGGATAGATTATTTCTTAAAAGCTAATAGATTATTTGGGTAAGTCATTTTTTTTTTCAGAAACATCTCAATTGCCTTCCCGAACTTTGCCAGAGTAAATTCAGTCTATATGGCAAAACCAAGCAATACCCTTCCTTTCACTTGCCTTTTTAATCATAGATATTATAGGTGTCTCTGCAAGGAATAAGAGCTAATGGAGTTCTGAGGAGGAAGCCATGCTTCCATTATACCTTTTTTATCTGTTTGTTTTTATCTGATCCTTTGTTTTGTTTTTGATATCCTTTCCTATTGAAAGTAACACCTAATTTTTAGTTGCACAGCTTTATCTGGTTTGTTCTATGAGGTCTGTCTGGAAAGAGTACAGCTATTGTTAATATAACGATAATTATTTGCCTGACATCAATATAACCTGGCAGCCAAGGAGAGTGGACTGGAATGCACATGCTTGAACAATGATGACTTCACTGTACTCGTCAGTGGGGGCGGTAGACACCCTTGAGTGAGCATGTGTACTATGTGGTCATCACATTCAAAATGACTGAATGAGTAGAGCAACGAATCTGCATCAAATTTTACATTAAGCTTGAACGTTCCTCTGTGGAAACTATTCAGATGATTCAGAAGGCCTCCACTATGGGCAACTGGTGATTGGCAGCTTCATCATGACAATGTGCCCACTTGTGCATCACATCCTGTTTTTTGGCAAAACATCAAATCTTCCAGGTGACTGTGGCCCCCTACAGCCCAGATTTGGTGCCCTGTGACTTCTGGCTTTTCCCAGAACTTAAATCACCTTTGAAAAGGAGGAGATTTCAGACTACCAATAAGATTTATGAAAATACAATGGGGAAGCTGATGGCGGTTGGGAAAACTGTGTGAGATCCCAAGGTGCCTATTTTGAAGGGGACTGAAGCATCATTGTCCTGTGTAAAATGTTCCTTGTATCTTGTATCTTCTTCAGTAAATGTCTCTATTTTTCATATTGCATGGCTGGATACCTTCCGGACAGACCTTGTATTGTCCTAGCCAATGAATGGTGCAGCAAAGCAGTGGAGTGCAGTGGGATGGGGAGAGAAAATCAAACAGGTGTAAAAGGATGCTGCTAGTTTAGAAAATCAACATAAAATCAAGTAAATTCTGACGGAGACCTTTTTCAAGTGCTTAATTGATTGTTTAATACATATCTGAGCTACTCTCTAATGCATAGAGAGTGAGAAGACATTACTCCTCGTACAGTTTTTCCTCTACTTAGGTGAGGTTTTGAGAGCAAGTTGTTTAACTTTTATCAGGCGAGACAGAGGCAAGGGGTCTGGAATGGGTGGCCTTATTCAAATGCCAACTTCTCCACCACTTTCCTTTGTCAAGCACCTTAGAGGGATTATTCCATCTATGTTTCCTATAAATTTAATAGATACTATCATTAGCTATGTTTACAGAGGAGTAGACAGACTTCAGAGAGCAGGTAACATAAGACAACTTAAACTCTCTAAAGTCTGTTTACTTCTCTATAAATAGAGTTAATGATAGTATCTACTAAATTTACATATTAGAAATGAAATATAAGAAAGATAGATGGGATGATTTCTATGAGGTTCTTGGCAAGGAATAAATATAGAAAAATGTCAGCCTTTATTGTTATTTATATCTCATTATGATGATTAACTGTGTACCACTTGTAAAAGAAACTTCATAAGTTATAGAGACCTACACACATTTTAACTTCCATTTTAACAATTTATTTTGTTTAATGAATATAAAATTTTAATTTTTCTTAAGGAAAAGAAACCTCGAACTTTTCTCTTGAGCTAAATGTTTAAAATTTTGTCACTTCTTAGAAGTTTTTACCTAAGAAATATGAACAGAAAATTATAGACAAAAATGGGAGATTTTTGATAATGTCAGTTACTGGAACTTTTTTACTGAGATTTTTAAAATATACATGACAACAAGGAGAAATAATAGTATTAGTCAAGTTAACAACAACAACAAAAAAACCCTAAAAAACTACTAGATATTTTATAGCAATTTAAAAACACGTTCTCTGAAAAAGAGGGAAACAGGAATGGCATATGTATTTTTTCAACTTA
This sequence comes from Micronycteris hirsuta, assembly GCA_004026765.1. NCBI lineage: Eukaryota > Metazoa > Chordata > Mammalia > Chiroptera > Phyllostomidae > Micronycteris > Micronycteris hirsuta. Next base: position 20,553 of record PVJI01013056.1, on the reverse strand, counting down.
GTAGTACATGATGTAACTAATATTTTTAAAAAACTTAGTAAATTGCATATTTTACCAATTTGACTGATTTACACATCACAGTGATTTTCCAAATCATAGGAACAAAAATTATACAAGTGGGGGAGGAGCACACAGTACACACTTTTATGTTCCACCAAGTATACTGCACTTATCTCCCCAATATGTGAACAAAAATGAAAATAAAGGCTTGTTTCTGTAGCAACAATAGCAAAACAGAAAATTTGCCTACTATAAGATCACATTTTTTTAAAAACTAGCCTAGGCACCAAATTGGCAGCCTGTGAGGGTTAATAAAACTCAAAGGTAAATTATTTAAAAGTAAAAATAAATTAAGATTAAATGGCAAGAGTGACAGTTTACTGAGAGTCAAAGAGTGGCCTGTGGTCACTCAAAAAGAAACTAAGAATATACTAAGAATAAAAGGAAGGGCTGGGGTAGGAGCACCAGAGACGGCAAATCCTGATTGTAAGATTAGGGAGGGAAGGTGGCTGAAGGAGTTAGAATCTGACAGGATCTTGGGTGCCCTGCTGTATATTTAGACCAGAATGATATATACCTGTTTAATTATACCTCCAATAATATAAAAGGACTCTTCCTTTTTCCTCTTCTTTTTTGTTTAACTGAATAATTATTTTTAATTAATTAATTTTTTATTCTTGTTTATTCTATTACAATTGTCCCAAATTTTTCCCCTTTGCCTCCCTCAGTCCTGCCTTCCCTCCAGCCCCGTTCCCACAGTCCATACCCACCCTTTGTGCATGTCCATGGCCATTCATAAATGTTCTTTCACTACTCCCTTCCTGTTCTTCCACCATTCCCCACTCCTTCTCCTCTGGCAGCTGTCTGTGCCCTGTTTCCGTGTCTCTGGTTCTGTTTTGCTCATTAGTTTATTTCGTTCATTAGACTCCTCTTATAAGTGATATCATATGGTATTTGTGTTTCACCAACTGGCTTATTTCACTTACCCTAATAGTTCCCAATTCCACCCATGCTGTCTCAAAGGGTAGGGGCTCCTTCTTCCTTTCTGCTGTATAGTACTCCATTGTGTAGATGTGCCACTGTTTTTTAACCCATTCATCTACTGATGGGCACTTAGGCTGTTTCTAACACTCGGCTATTATAAATTGTATTGCTAGAAACTTTGGGGTGCATTAGTTCTTTTGAATTGGTGTTTAGGATTCTTGGGTATATTCTCAGCAGCCTTAATTAGTAATAGTTGTTTTTGACAAAAATGTCACTGCTTTTTTGTTTTGTAAAAACCTCTTTTAATCCCTAAATATTCTGTGAAACTGTTACTATTATCTGTGTTTTACAGATAAAGAAACAGAAGCACAGAGAAATGAAATAACTTCTCCCATATTTCCAAAGTCAGTATGTGGTTTATGGTTTCCTGAATTCTTAAATAAGCCACACCCAAAATTTTAACTAAAAAATAAAGTCTTCAGAACTGTATTCAGAATAGCTGATGGAAAATGTTACTCAATATTTTTAGTTACCCTGTAATATAGGAAGGTTTTGCACTTACTAGAACTTAATGCGTAGCAGCTGCCCATATCTGCTATCTGCCTACAGAGCTGTCTGGCGCAGTGGAAGGTAATGAACATCTGTGAGTTTATTTGAAAAGTTAATAACTGAGACTGTTTTAAAACTGTTGAAATCTGACAAGGGAAATCTACTGATAAATACTTTAGGCATTATAAAATGCTGAAAGATAAATTATATATGAAAAGAACTTTAGTGATGATATAAACATTTCCACTGGAGGGCATTAAAATAAATTTGGAAGACTTTTCTTTTATCTGCCCCTCCTGCCAATCTTTTTTGAAAATGTATTCATTTTCTTGATGCATATGCAAACTTATATGTAAGCATGTATGAGACTAGAGATAAATTACAAAAATTTGTTCTTTTGTCCTATGTATTTATATTTTTGCCTCTAGTTAAGGTCTTTGAAGAGACTTGCAGCTTTTGTATTCGCCTTCTGTTTTTTCCCTTAGAAACAAGAAAAGGAGAAATAAAGTATTTAAATAATTTTAAAGGTACTTCTCAATCTGTTATACTACCTCTTTTTGTTATGTCAGTTTACATCATGTTCAGTTAAGTTGTGTTTTTGCTATTCTCACATTTCACATATTAAGACCCATATCAACTTTGACACATTTTTAGATCTATAGAAAGGCATAGCTTCATACAAACCATCTGACAGTGAAAAGTGCCCTTCCCACATCTTTTTCTTTTTTTTAAAGGGGTGGTGTACTTTATTAATTCTTTTATAGTACCTGAGTCCAACAAAGATTCGATCATTTCCTTACAAGTGTAGCACATTTTCCTCTTCTACCTTGTACAAGCTTTTGTGCTTTATGCTTTATTTGACAACCAACATATTGAAACAACGAAACCTGAAGCCTATACAAGTTCCAGCAAATTCTGAGTAGTGGCTTCACAGGAGCTGAGCAAGCGAGAGCTCACTTAGTATCCTGAATCCAAGAAAAAGGGAAAGGGGGGAGGGGTGAATTATTAAACTATAAATAAAAGCAGTGTGTTTCAATGATATATTTCAAAGAGGAAAAATTCTAAGAGAAGATAATTTTAAACATTTTATTTATTTATTTTAGAGAGAGAGGAAGGGAGGGAGACAGGGAGAGAAACAGCAATGTATGGTTGCCTCTCACATGGCCCTCACTGGGGACCCGGCCCGCAACCCAGGCATGTGCCCTGACGGGGAATCGAACCGGGACCCTCGGGTTCCCAGCCCGCGCTCAATCCACTGAGCTACACCAGCCAGGGCTAAGAGAAGATAATTTTAGATAATTCTAAATTGCATTTCATTAATGCTAATTAATTATTTGTAGGACATTCTATTGGGGATTCAATAATATTCTACAGTTTCTGTAAGCATTTAATATTGTGTTCTGTAACATGCAGTCATTTTACATATTTCATCAAAAAGGCAAATATGTTTTTCATGTTATTATTTTAATTTCCAAATTAAAGTTAATTGTCTCAGGAACAAAACTCATAAACTATAAGCTCAGTAAATGGAAGATTCTAAATAATGTTTAAATTTCTGAATTCTTGTCAGTCCAACTGGGGGACTTCTGCCTCACCATTTTATCTCCAGTATGTCTGATTTACCAGGTTTGTTTTTTCAAAGGCTTTAGAATGATTTGTTGTTATTTTATTTACCATAGACATAACAGCTTGATGTTAAGGTACTATAAATCTTCTACTTGAACAATGCTATAATTTTTATTTTAGAGCAGTGGTTCTCAAACTTTAGTGCACTATAGAATCACTGGGAGGTCTTGATAAAACATAGATTGAGCCCTGGCCTGTGTGGCTCAGTTGCTTGGAGCATTGTCCATAAACCGAAAGTGTGCAGGTTCATTTCCCAGTCAGGGCACATATCTAGGTTGCGGGTTGGGCCCCTGGATGGGGTTTGGTTGTGGCAATTCATCAGTGTCCTTTTGGGTGCCTAGGGAAGACAGGCCATCAATGTTTCTTTTCTTCTCTCCCTTCCTCTCTGTCAGGAATATATCCTTGGGTGAGAATTTTAAAAAAGGGAGAGAGAGAGAGAGAAATATATAGATTGATGAAGCTCACCCTAAGAATTTCTGATGAAATAGGTGTCGAGTGGTCTCTGAGACTTTGCATGTCTAACCATTCCCAGGAGATGTTGCTCCTGCTGGCGTGGGCACACATTGAGGAGCATCATTCTAGCACTAAGGCTTAAGCAGTGAGCAAAATGCATGCTCAGTGATGAGCTGAAGACAAAATAAATGTATCAGTTAATTGATGGTGAGTGTTTGTAAAATGTGGAGATTGATCAGTGAACATTTTTTATGAAAGCACACTCAACTAGATAGCAAGTTTCAAAAAATATCAAGGGTCTGAAATTTTACCATTCTTGCAAGCTAACAAGCTAGCTCACCGCAGTTCCAAGGATTCAGTAGACTCCCTGGGTCAGACACAATGGGCTTTATGATCCCAGCACTGCAGGCAGCTTGGTATTGTGCTGCCATCATTTCCTCCCGACCCTCAGGTCCACTGGAGGCCATGCAGAGTGGTGCAAGTGCCCATTGATATGCGGCGAATTTGTGTCACAGCCAAGGAAACCTGAGCTTGATAAAGCCAATCTTTTAAATCAGGCCTGCCAGCAAACCTGCCTAACTTTTGCCCCGTAGATTATTTTTATTTTCCTGAGCAGCAAACATATCTGGAGGGAGATATGTTCTCTGTCTTCCCAGGCTTATTGTTATTCTTGAAAAGATAGCCAGGAGCAAAGGCTCTCCCTGCCTCTGTGCACAGGACATGCCGAACTGTGAGAGACTGACCCAATGAGAATGGTCTCCCAACCCCGGGGATTGGAAGTAGGACTAATTCAGAGAAAACAGTCAAAATGATTCTGATGCTCAAGTCTCAGCAAATTTATTTGATTTAATTTTCCTGAAGAAAAGTGCATAATAATTCTTAGTATTAACACTTTCAAGATTTTCTGTTTCTTAACTTTATTATTTAAGTTACTTATCTGTTCTTCAGATTTTATTATGTGATAGCTGCCATTTACCAAGGACTTTATAAGCATCCTACTTAACATTTGCAATACAACACAATTATGCACTATAATATTCCTTGTTTTGTATTTGAGAAAACTGATGTAAAAGGATGTTATTTCACTTACTGCTGGTCAAACACCTAGTAAATGGTAAAGCTGTTTGCGCCATATTATGCTATTTTAGTTATTTACAATAGTGAAACATAATTGCTAGATGTGTGATTTTGAACTCTCATAGGGATGTAAAATGACCAAGTTAGGATGGCTTCGGTTTGTTATTTGATTTATTCATAGATAGGATAGCAGTTTATTGGTTGGCATAGTGATCGAAGGCCTTTGGAATTATCATGATATGTTCAACAGAATTCAGTTCTCAGTTGAAGAGATGCTGTTAGTATTTCTTGCATATATAATCCCCTAATGTAAGTAGTCTGATGTGGTAGCTTAACTATGTGGGAACCTACAGCCCATTATTAATATTATTAAGGGCTAGACTAGTTCTATGAACTGCCCTTCCCTCCCCTACCCTTCCTTTCCCTTCCCTTCCTTTCTGACTTCTCCACTATCCAAATTCTCTTCTTTCTCCACACTGAGCCTTTTCTTAGTTTTTGAATCCACATTAATATTCAATATTTAGAGAATGAGACAACTGATTATAAATTTAATTCTAGAATCCTGGAGTAGGATTACATGGATTAGCTTGGATCCCTGTCACATCCCCAGCCAAATTCTACGTAATGTAAGGATCAGGTGGTGATGAATTAATCTAGCAATTTTTAAGACTTTAAAGGTGATGTATTTATTTAGCAATATGCTTGCCATTTAGGGAGACAACTTTTGTGGCTCCTCAAAATGTCATAATAAGAATGATGATCTGGTGATCTAGTTATAAATCTTGATACAACTGAGACAAAACCTTGAAAATACTTGGAAATTATTATTTCTACATTTGCACACACATTACTTGAGTGTCTGCTGTGTGCTGCATTGCATAAGGTTCATGAGGTGTACCAACATGAAAGAACTGCTTCTTGTACCAAAGGAACTCATATTTAGTGTTTATTGGGCGGAGGAGGGAGAGAGAGGGAATGAGAATTGAATACAGCATAATTTGCGTCATGATAGGTTCTAATAAAGGGCAGTAAGTTATTTGTTGACTTGCATGAAATTCCTTTTATTTAGAATAGTGGTTCTCAAAGAGTAATTAAATCCATATGTTAATATAGCTAAAATATTGCCTTCTAGAACTTTGTTTTCAAAGTTTAGCCCAGGGAAAGATGCACTACATTAAACATACAGTTTTCTGGGAATAACCACGGTGTAGAATCTTTGGATGGAGGCGGGGTCGAGAGCATTCATGTGAGGTCTAGGTATGTTGAACAAGCTCACCTGGTGATTCTTTAGAGCTGTCTAAGTGTAAAGCTGATGTGGAAGTTATATTCACTTGAACAAGCTTTCATTTTACTGTTTTGTGCTATAGAGCCAAAAAAGGCAATGACATTTACCAGTTGTATATTACTCACATTTACTGCCGCTGAAAGGAATGACACTGTTCTTACCAAAGGACATCTCTCTTACCTTGGCGTCTGTATTCCAAGGGTCTGCCATTTTTTTTGGAGCTAATTACATCTCTGAAGATTAGAGTTGAAGCTTTGTGATTAATTTCAAAAGCATTTCCTGAATATGGCACATCCATGGCTGAAACCTGTGCAGTCTGATCCAGAAACCATATTCCAGTGATTTATTTTTCACTGGGCTACAAAGAAAGAATAAGTGATAACTTGCTTGATTTCAACAACTTTTATTAATATGTTTTGCATATATTATAGTTTCTTAAAGCTTACAGTACAAGAAAATATAGTGTTTATATTATACATTTTTTAGTTTGCACTACCTGGAATACGATGAATTATAAGAAAATGATAGCTGTCAAATAGAATTAAAATGTAGCCTTACATTGCATCTTATGCAGAGTAAGATTTATATGTGATTTGGATTAATATAACCATATATTAGTATCTCACTATTAATTTTGATCATTCTCATCTATGTCATGATTACAGTATTTGCAGGTGTTAAATGTTTGAGTAGACATAAATAACAAGTCTGTATAATTTATTCTACTTGGTCAATCTATTTACAAATAATTTTAATCAATGTATATATTAAAATTATGTATTATGTAGCCTGTTCTGTTTCTGGTAAGAAACAATAGTCAAGGAGACAGACTTCTATTTTTCTCCTCAGTAAACTCAGACAGGCTGGTGCTAAGCTATTTCATCAGGATTTGGTAGAATTTCTCAAATCATTGATGTGTATTTTTCTAAATTAAAGTAGAATTTATTTAAAAAGTCCTTGTGTCTTAGAATCAATTTGGGATTGCCCTACTGGAAAAACAAACGTGAATTTGAAAAAAGAAATTTAATTATTGTAATTATGTGTTCATGTTTCATGTTATTAAACAAAAGCAGAGGGTCTGCAAAGATATATTTTAGGCAAGCAGAAGTAAACATCATGTGTTTCGTCATCTTTGTCAAAGTGGGCTTGCTAACCCATCGCACCATAGTGAGGGGGGATCCAAGCATCTGTGGATAGGTTGCCTGGCCTAAGTGTTGACTTCGCATCTTTCAAACCGAATGAGTAATGTCTGTGTGGAAAGAGTGATACTCTCTGGATGGAAAGAAAGAGTTATCTACTGTTATTTACAAATAAGGCCTGTTGCTATATTCTGATGATAAAGATGCAATAAATGAATCTTTTGGGCTAAGAAAGAGTTTTAAAGATGGTTCCAGCTTTGTTTCCTTGAGGGTTCTTCTGTCTTCCAGGCACCTTATCTATACTCTCCAAAATCCTGAGCAAACCATTTCTCAAAACTCCCTGAAATTAAATGATTTTCTTGTTCAGTCTAAACCATTGCTTGCAAGAATGATGGGTTTCTCCTTAGACAAATCAGTACCCCATCCCCGATAAAATAGGTGGAGTTTCTCTTTGGCATTCAACCTACGTACCACCTATTAGAAAAATCAACAGTATCAACATAAGATAACATTTACATACTTAAAAAATACAGGTAAAATAGTGCCAAAGAATATGAGGCCTGTCCAGAAAAAGTCCAGCCGTTGTTAATATAACCAGAATGATTTGCGTGATATTGATGTAACCTGACAACCTAGGAGAGTGGACTGGAATATCCATGTGTGAACAATGATGACTTCACTGTACTAATCAGTGGGGGCGGTAGACACCGTTGAGTGACCACATGTACTGTGTGGTCATCACATTCAAAATGACTGAGTGAGTAGAGCAATTAAATCTGCCTCAAATCTTGCATTAAGCTTGGACATTCCTCTGTGGCAGCTTTGTGGATGATTCAAAAGGCTGCAGGTATGGGCAACTGGTGATTGGCAGCTTCATCACAACAATGTGCCTGCTCATGCATCCTGTCTTGTGAAGAGTTTTTGGTGAAACATCAAATCACCCAGGTGACTGAGGCCCCCTACAGCCCAGGTTTGGCATCCTGTGACTTCTGGCTTTTCCCAAAACTAAAATCACCTTTGAAAGGGAAGAGATTTCTGACCATTGATGAGATTCAGGAAAATACAATGGGGCAGCTGATGGTGATTGGGAGAACTTTGTAAAGTCCCAAGGTCCCTACTTTGAAGGGGACTGAGGTGTTTCATGTATCTTTTCTTCAATAAATGTCTTTTTCATAGTATGTGGCTGGATACCTTCTGGACAGACCTCGTATAGACTGATTCATTATACTAATTGCTATAAGTAGAGAAATTGGTTAAAGGAGGTAAATAAAGTGAGCTTCAATGTTATTTATAATATTTTACTTTGTCCATAAACAGTTATTAAAGCAAATATTAAAAAAGATGAATTCTGGGTTATGAGTTCCAGACTATTTTATACTTTTTGCTATTTTTCATATTTCATAATGATCTGCTCTCCTTTCTCATTTCATTTATGGTAAAAATAAAATTAAGTTAATCTCATTGGATGGACTACTATAGTAAACCCGCATTCCTGGGATGCATATGCTTTGGGACCTCCATGCAGGTCTACAGACAAGAGCTTTTCAGCTGAGCAGCATACAGTAAAAATAGCAGGACCATTAGTGTTCCCATTCGTTTCACTCTCTGTACACGCGTTCAGGTGGTCACCAGTGACTGTAATTCTATACAGCCTGTTCTGTGAGGTTACATTTATAAGATTCAAGTGGAATCAGAACTTTATTGAATTTACAATGTACTAGATATTTAGCATACCAAATACAAAATACATAAAGTGCTTTATTATTATTATTATTATTAGGTGCAAAAAAAAGTGTTATACCCATTGCCTAAAATTTCATAGTTTGTGAATGACAGCACCGAAATTGGAAACCAGGCCTGTCTCATTTAAAAGTACGTGCTCATTATACTGTAGTTCCAAAATGATTAACCTGTACGTTTTTCTTCAAAACATCCAAGTCTGTTTTTCAACTAAATCTTCTATTTTCAATAGGTTAGACCATTCAATTGTTTATCCTCCTTTTTTCTGTGATGTTAAGAACATTAGATGAAGATAGACAAAATTCAGCGGAATGATTAAAAAAATTGTCAAAATGGACATAACACAATAATTTGCTATTTTTATTGGGTGTTAATTAATTGGGCATTAATCACATAACGCATGAATATTTTACTTCAGTTAGTCTATTGTGGAGCTCTATTGCCATTTACTTATTTATTTTTTATTGTTGTTCTATTACAGTTGTCCCAATTTTTCCCTGTTGCTCTCCCCTGCCCCTCCCACCCCCCAACTCCCACAGTCAATCCCCCCCGTTGTCCACGTCCATGCGTCATTTATACTTGTTCATATTAGGAAGAAAAGTCTTCACATACACTAGCCAAATAAGTTGTTTTGCATTAGACATGTTTCTTGGAGTGATGTTTCTAAGTTAGTTCTTGATTCACATGGGTATCAATATTATTGGAATCTAACTAAACTGTCCTATGATCCCTGAAAGTTTCCTTTCAAAGCTATTAAAAGAAAAATTTTTTATAATTAAATTTCATAAATCATTTATTTTTCATCTGCAATTAACTTGCAGGGTAGGAAGCAGATTATTTACAGGTTTAGAAAATAGTCTCTTTCAAAGAAAACATATATTTAGGTATCGTTAAGGAGAATGATAGAATTATTTCTTTACACACTGTATAATTACAGTGCTCTGATTAGACTTTCATATAACCTGACAGAATTCAGTGCTATTCGAGGAGATAAAGACATGTCAGAAAGTGATGGCTGAGAATGAATAGGCATTCAAGGGACCTGATCTTTCCCTAATCTGATAGAAAGTCTTCCTTTCTCTATTTCTGTTCTTTTCCTTTCAGAACCCTGCATATCAGGAGCTTTTTCTCTGATTAGCAATAGTCTCTGAGGATTTCAGGATTTGAGGACAAGACCTATGGAAAGAAAGTTCTAAAACTGATACATAATTTTTGTGCTGTTTTTGTTTTTAGTCTGTAGCAATTGCTAACATTTTGCTGGGAAATTTTTCATTAACCTGAAATAGTTCTCTACTGATGTTTTTGATTTTGATAATACTTTATTTTCATACAGTCTACAAATGACTAGTGATGTTAACAGTTTTGATGGATTTAAAGGAGACTAAAGTTTGTTCTTGTGGAATGAGCATTAACTTTGGAGTCAGAAGGCATTTTGATAAACTTCTGAGTCCTTAAAACATCATGAAAATGATTTTCTATTTCCATTGTTCAAACCAATAGGTAGTTATGCATGTATATATTATTATATATCTATGACATTGTACATATCTTTATTGTTTTATACCCAAAGGATTTTTATATGCATCCTGTGTGCTGTTTCATTTATAATCAAGCCATTTAATGAATCTTTCTGGCATGTCTTAATGTGAGCAGACTTAAGTTTTAGTTTTCTGTCACAGGTGTTTATGCTGAGCTGGGTTCTTTGTTTCTATCCAGTGCTTGGTCTGATTTTAATGATTGATGCTACTACTATAAATTAAATGAGAAAAAAAATACATGTTCTTTTTTTCTGACATGCTGTTGTTACAGGCTATGCTTACATAGCCAATATGGAAGCAGGAATGCTCTACCAAGCAAATGGTAGAATTATTTTCACATTTTATTAGGTAGGAATTTTATCAGTCTTCACACATTTGGCCGTGACGTTTAATGGTCGATCGTTGGCTTTAAATAAAAATATCACTTGACCAGAATAGAAGTTAATTAGGGACTTGAGGTGTCCAGAAGACATGTCAATTTTCTGTAAGTCAAGACTGGCTGGTCTTTTGCCACAAGAAAGAGCACCATCAGTAATTAGTTGTTTTAGTCCCCAAGATAGACTTTTTAAATATCTAAAGTCAATATTATGTTTTATCATGAATTTTGCTGGATTCAAAATTATTTTATTAATTTCTTTATGAACAAAGAAGACAGCAATAGTGCATTTTGTGACTGTGTATTTTTAGATTTCCAAGCTAGGAATGTAAAATTTACTAACTTTTGAGCTTCACATCAACCTTTTAATGTATATATTTTTCTTATATACAACTATATCTATATCTCTTTAAGTTTCTAAAACTATTTCTGAATCTTGTAACAAATGGCATTTACTTTATAAAATTAATGTTTAAAAATATCTTTTAGAAACAGAGCAGATTTGGACTTTCCTGCCCCAAGGAGAATTATCTTACAATTTGTTGCCATTGTTCATTCCTCTTTAATTTTTTTTCTAAAAATAAACTGGATGATTACTGTCATTACAGCATATTAAGCATGGGTTATGTTTACATTCTAAACCATGTGATTCTGGGTCAGATCCATTAGTTGTACTTTCTTATGCTCTCTGGAGTAGAGACAGCATGCTAGAGTTTGAGCTCCTTCCTTGAGAACTGCTTGCCCCTCTGGCTGAATATTTATTCCCTGCGTTTTGTTTGCTGGGGTGGCATTCTTCTTCTGTACATTGTAAAAGGAAGAATCTTAATAGTCCTCCCTAAGAGATAAAGGCATTTTAGAGTTCTCATATTTACTAATCTAAAAAAATATTTAACTTATTTTTATTTCACTCAGTATTTTGTTTAAATTCATGTTTATTTACTGCATACATAGAAATGTTCAGCTGTTTTTACAGTGAGGAAAGACTTATGTTTTAAATTTGAGAATATACCTTCATGTTCAGTTTCTCATTTTTTCTTTTCTCTCTTTATCTTCCCACAGTGAAGATGTTTTCTTTAATGAAGAAATTGCTTCCATTTTTATTTACTTTTTTGCTACATTTTCACACTGAATTTGAGTTTCCAAAAGTAGAGCAATGTAATACTACTGAAACATATGCACTGTTCTTTTAGCTTTGGTCTGCTTAGTTCTTTGTTTTTGTATGGTTAAAGAACTTGTCTTGGTTTCTCTCTGGAACAATGTCTAAAGTTTACTAGCTCCTATTATACTCCATTTCTCCCTGGTAGCTGATAATCGAAATTTTTGTCATTTAAGTATGCTGGACAATTTTCCTTTCAATTCATCTTAGGGACTCTTAAACTGAGATCTCCCATTCGGCAATATTTTGTAGTCATGCATAATACCTACATAATAGTTTAGAAAAATAAACAGATTATATTAAATGGCAGGTAATAGAAGTCAGTACACTAATATAAAAACTGCTCTAAAGGGTTGTTTCCATTATCCAGTGTTGTCTGGACTTGCACAGAAAGAACACACACTGAAGCTAGTTCATAGTGAAAGATTAAACGTGTGAACCAGTGTACCGCTGTGAGGCTTATATTTTTAGTAAAACCACACCCGGTCATTTATCTCTTGACAAATGGGTATAATACAGTCAAATGTATTATATTTGATGTTATACTTATCCCGTTACTGCCACTACCTTCTAACTGTGTGTGGGAGCAGACCACAGATCCTTACACTGAGCCATTTTCTCACGTGGACACAGGGAAAATGGAATCATAATTACTCTTCAGAGTTAGATCTCAGGTACACACAGCGCTTAGTGTCTGCCAAGCACTGTTCTGAGCACTTTATATGTGATCATTTAATTCTTTTAACAGTCCTTGAGGCAAATTCTCACATTATTCACATGAGAAATTGGGGGAAGAAACATAAGTTGTCCCTAGTTTGCAAGTTGGTGTGCAGTAGGATTGGTAGTCTGGTTTCATACTTGTGTTCTTAATCACTAAATGTTTCTGTCTCATAAAATCTTATTACATGGAGAACATAATAGTAACACTGGGAAATACAAGAAGAAAACCTAAAAACAAGGGAAGGAAAAAAACCGAATCTCTCCACAAAAACTGATTAGCAGACTGGCAGAATAGACACTTTATCTCCAACCTAGGAAAATAAGTCAGTATGCAGTTCTCTAACTCATTTAGTACTCGGGAGTGAAAGTGAGTAAAGCCATTTGCTGCTGTGCAGATTGTGACAGCTTGCTACTACTCACAGATTATCCCTGAAAGGACTATTAAGAACATTCTTCAACAAGGTGGAAATTACTACATTTTTGTGGCTTTTGATAAAAAAAAAAAACAACAAACCCTCAATATGCTATTAAAAAGATGCCTAGTACAGTGCTTAATACACACTTATTGATTTCTCAGTGTCGTTTCCTTTCCATTTTTATAGAAATATATGCTATAACGGTATGTACTAACAAAAATTTGCCAGGATTAATATATGCTACTGATGAAAGCTTTTTCTAGAAACTGAGATGTTAGTGCCACTTGAAGAGGACACTGCAGCCAATGGTGGCAGAGCTAAGGGACTTAGTGTATTGAGGAATAGTCAGTCTCTTGCTTCTATCACTAAAAGGTACAATAAATACATGTACTGTATATCAACTTTAGTAGGTAAGATTACTAAATTATTTAGAATTTGTGAATCATCAGTAAGTAGTTGCTCCTGGATTTTATGCTCATAATTGATTTGAAAACCTGAGCACTCTAACAATTACATGTTTCTGTGGTCATTTGAATACTAAGATTTATTGTTTTCTTTTCAGCGGCTGGCTCTGGAAGCAGAGAAAGTTCAAGCAGCTCACCAGTGGAGGGAGGATTTTGCAGTAAGGACACTTTTTTACTACTGTTTTTTTACCACTGGTTTAAATAGATGATTTGTGGTGTTTGTAAAGTAATGATTGCATTAAAATATTTTAGCAATGAAATCTTATGGTATTCTGGGAACAAAAAACAGCTATAGTTTGTTGCTTTAAAAAAGTGCTTTGGATAGTCAGGGCCAATTAAATTATTCAGAATGTTCCTGGGTATGTTTCATATATTTTTTAAAACATTCATTGACATGTTCTTCCATACTCAATGGTATTTATAAAGTTAATTACAATAAAATAGCATTAAATTACAATACCCAAATGAACTTTGTAGGTATCATGAATATACTAGTTGAAAACAAGTTATATTTAAACACTTCCTTTGTGAGATGTGACATGCATATTATGATCACCTTAATGGTGGGCAGTGTGATTAAAGTGAGAATATATTAGACCTCATAAAATTAAATTTGTTCTACTTTAGCTAGAAGTAATCTTTCATCTACTGTGACCCACTTTTAGAAATGCCAACTAATATTAATGTTTCTGTGTATTAACTTTTGTGCTCCAAGAATCAGTGTGCTGATTATACAAGTAGCAGAAATTATTCTTATGATGAGTTCTTTCTATCTATCTATCTATCTATCTATCTATCTATCTATCTATCTATCATCTATCGAATCTATCTATCATTTGTCTATCTTCTTTCAGCCACATGACACAGTGAAAAAGTCTATCCGAAATAGTCAGTTAAAATATTTCTCTTAAATATTTGACTTTTTCACTTATATTGAATGCTTTTTGGGAGGGTGTTCTGATCATAGAAACATTCCAGACAATTCATTTTGAAGATCTTAAAATAGGAATAGACTATAAGGGACAACTTGATTTTACTATTCTATTGTCTTTGAATGTTTTGCAAAACTAAAATCTCAATTTTGAAGGTTAAGAAAGTTATGCTTCAGGGGAACACTAAACTGAAGTTCTATAATTAGCACTTTTACTTTGTGTTTTTATGATTATATTGTATAGGAAAGGAAAACTCACTAAATTATATTTATTCACTTATATGATAATGATTAATCTGTACTTGATACTTCTGTTATTATTTATTTTTACTATCTTTACCTTAAATTAATATTTCTTAAAGAGACTTTTATTCTACCAAGTGAAGACTCTATCTGACTACTGTAGATTTGATTTTGTCCCTAAATTGATCACATTGTTTGATTTGTCAGTATCATGTAGATATTAGCTTGGTCCACAATTTTTTGTCATAGGTAGGTTAAAAAAAGATTAGTTTGTCATCCATAGTATATAAAGAAAAAGATCAGACATTAAATTAAAATTTAATTTTGTATTAAAAATGAATACAAAGTATTGAGTACAAATTGTAAGCTCATGCACTGAAGATTTTACAATGTAGTTTGTTACTTTGAGATAAAAGGAAACACATTTTTTATTGAATAGAAAAAAACAGCTAAACTTATTTATCCAAATAAGTATCCTTTTGATTAATTAATCTTTTCCTCAAACTTAGGTGACATAGTAAAATCCAGTGTAAAGTCATAATAGATGTGCAGCCAGACTATATATTCTGCCTAGGATTGGTATAGTAAAATTGGTTGTTTTAATCACAAGTAATTCTGAGAATCCCAAAATCAAGTTTATCCAGATCAGATTCTTTTACGTATAAATTCCATTGCTTTCAAAAAGATTTTCTTTGAATTAAAAGAATTTGATAAAAGATTTTATCAAATCAAAAAGATTTTATCAAAATCAATGATTTATAAAATCATTGATTTTATCAGAATTTGATAAAAGATTTTCTTTTGATTAAAAGAATTTGACATAGTCATTTATTAGTTGTATGTCTTTTTTTATTTTTCTAAGGAATAATGTAAAAACTAACTTGGCAAGTAGGGTTGCAGTAATGCCATCAATGTAATTGTTGTTGTTTTATTCAATTATTATGTTACTGCTTAATGGATATAAGGTTCCTTTCCCCAGATACATTTTAAATGGTTTGATATCAAGCTGATTAACACTAAATTAACATTTGGCAATGATTCACTTCTCTTTACAGAAGTAATCGTTGAGCATTCTAGATGTCACAAAAACTTCCAGTGTGTTAGCTATTTCAATATTTTATTGAGTCTAAGACATCATTAACTGTAAGGTTCTCTATCACTTATGTATTTCTCAGAAAGAAAAAAAAGAATCCAATTAAATTAAAATGAACCAGCAATTTGAAGCTGTATTCTTATTTGTCAGATGTCAAACTGTGGAAAAATTACCTTGCAATGTAACTCCTATTATCTACTTTCTCCATACCTATATCCAAACTGAAGCACTGCTAGAAGAATTTACGCAAGAGGAAACATTAGTTCCACATCAACACAAAAGCCATTACCAAGTCTTATGTGGTAAAACAAAAAAATAAATTGTTTACCCAGTAAATGTTAACAGTTCTTAGCATATAGTAGCCATAGTGTGGAAAAATTCTTGGACAAATTCTGTTCTTAATTTCCCCCTAGATTGCCTCGTAATTTGTTTAGGACATATGAACATATTGATTGACATTAAAGGAGACTGTTAAAGGGAAAACAAATCAGGCCACTTTAGAGCTTTGTCAACTCGTTTTCTCATTCCTTTTTGAAGGACTGTGAGTGATCTTCAGGGGAAACATGTCTGTCACATTTTGCACACTGAGAATTGGTATTTCCCATATCTTACCACATCAGTCCTATATAAAATCTTTACAATAGCCCTTTTCTTTGAAATACCATCGGTGATAGAATGGTCAGATAGGGTGGTTTTGTATTTGAAGAATAGGATCTGAATGAAGATTGCCTAAACTTCAGACTCACATAGGTAAACAGTGCAAAAATAAGACTCATTCCCCCATCCCTGGTTTCTTGTTGATAAACTGGATGGTGCTTCAGTTCATACATAGTAAGGTTAAACAACTCCTTCAAGGCCATTTATATAATCAAATTCAAATTTGTGCATGGCTGTGGTTGGATATTAGAAATCACCACGACTAAATCTCCCCTTATTTTGTGAGAGCACACAAAACAATTGTGGATTTTATCAATATTAACTAAACATTTAAAAATGTTTAATTTGAAGTTAACTGCCACCATATTTACAAAGGTCCTCCTTTTAAACTTTATAAGACTTTGAGCTTTTGAGCTATTTAACTATTTGCGTCAGTGTAATATTTTTTTAATGCTGTCCTTTCATAATTTAACAGTAAGATGATTTAGAAGGCAGAAATAATTTTCTAAGAGGTACATTAACATTTCAAAAAGAAATATAATATTCTGATTCTTCCCTCAAGTATAAGCGGGCAAGTTTTATTAATATTATTTAGGCAGAATGTAGAGAATTCTAACGAACAGCAAGAACAAAAGGCAAAGTACTAAAATATTGGCAACAAGAAAGGGATCATGTAATTCACACTCTCCCTAGGCTTAATTCCCAATTGAATGTACAATGAAAGGAACGAAGGGCATACACTTTAAATGGATTAAGATTTATGCGCTCATGCATTTACTAGTTTAAAGCAGTATTTGTAAATAAGCTATGTCTGCCAGCTGCCTTTCTGTCTCCAAGCAAATTACTGGTGTTAAAGGTGACATTTTGTGTCATTTATGATGGACAAAATATTGTTTTAAGGTCAGGTGGGATAAGGAAAAAAAGCTTAGAAAACTAATTGTTCCACATGAAATAATTGCTATTATTTCTACAGAACTGATCTTTTCCAATTGCATTTAAAATCTCATTTGATTGTATTGCGATGGTTGGTTAACTACAGCAGTTTTGTTTCCAACTAAGCCTGCAATATTAAATGTACTTACACATGTATAAACATAAGGGGTGCCTAATTTGTATTTTAATAAGTAGGATCTTTGTGTATGGTTATTAGCATCAGCTTGTCACTGTGCAGGCTTAGTACAGGCGCCTAGAAATTGGCCAGTAATTAAAACATTTGAGGAGCTCTTTTTAGCTTCAGCTCCACAGAGGAACTAAATTAGAAGATGAAATTTTTTCTGGTGAAGTTGAATGTTATTGAATGTCAATCAGGGAAAGTTAGTTCTAATTTAGCATTAATTATATATACAGGGGTGGGCAAAAGTAGGGCTTCTAGTTGTGAGTACCCCAAACACAGATAGTAAAGGTATTATAATAATCATAAACTGGGTGTCTCATTCCATATAAACAACTGTAAGCCTACTTTTGCATATATGTGTATAATCACTTTGCCCAAATAACATTATGAAATGTTGCTTTAAAAGTAGTAATATTTATAATTTTGTGTTTATATGAGTTCAATTAATAGGTACTGGTATTATATATTTGATTATTCTATCCCTCCTATTCATGTCGTGGAATTGCGTTACTTCTGTTTGATTGCAGCACAAACAATTGTAAATATGTGAACCATGAAAACATGCTTCATTTATTTTGGTTACAATGTATAAAGATAAACAATATTCTAAATTATAATTTGGTATAAGTTCTGGATATAAAAGAGCTGAATTTTTAGTGATTAAAAAGAGGGAAGTAAAAAAAGTTGGGGAGTGGGGCTTTGTCTTAATATATAAATGGTTGAATTTAAGAGGTCATCAAAGCGTTTATTAGTCTTTCTTAATTTCTACCTTTGGTAGAATTGCCCCTTGGAAGTAAAGAAGTTGATTATTTTAATACTTTTTGCAACACTTCTATGAAGAGAAACAATCAATAATCTTTACCGCTGCTTTCTTTTAAGAGCTCTTGCCAGTCTTTCCTCATCATTAAGATAGATGGAAAGGAGCCATGGTACACAACTGATTTAGCCCTAAATTGTGGGAAACCAATTTAATGGAAAAGACTCAGGCAAATTCATGTTGTCTTTCTCTTTTGGCTTATGCATACTTATAAATGCTCAGGGTAAGAGCATTAATAAAACAGCAGAGTAGGAAAAAATAACCGTGGGCTTTCAGTTGTTAGTTATACTGAGGGATAACCCTTATCTTTTATTTCTTATATGGAAAAAGAGAAGAATTAAAATGTTTATTCATTAATTACCTAGCCAATAATATTTTAACAGTTTTTAATACTTTCTAATGATCTTCCAGACGTCTGTATTATTTCTATTAAGCACGAGGTCACATTTGTAGTACAGTAGGGCTCCCTAAAGTAGGGCACCATGGGGATGATCCTGGTATAATGCAAATTTAAATCCAAATGGGGCTGGGTATATTTCTTTCTTTTATGTCCTCCTTTCAGGAAGGAAGGTAGAAACTGGAAAGGACAGGTATCTGTGACTTAAGAAGTGGGGAGGTGAATAGTCGGTCTCTCAATTTTTCAAGGCCAATCTGCTGCCTCAGTAACTTGGGACTGAGCTAATGAAAATATTGCTAAGTTATGGGGAGATTCTTGGAAATGCTGCCAGATTTCTGTAGATTTTAGCCATGCAGAACACCCAGAATTATCCCTGTTGATGTTTATGTTAGACTTGATTGCTTTCATCAGCTGGTGCTAAACTACCGTGCTACAGATATTTTTTAAATGCAGTGATTTTATCAACTTTTCTATACTTTGTTGTCTTTTAAAAAAATTTGGACCCCACTTATTTGCACTAAAATGGGGTTTATAGTATTATTTTCTCAACCACGAAAGAAATAAAAAGCTGAAGAAAATGTATCAGCATTACCAATTATTGAAATTCTCATATATGTATGGTCTACAAAGATTTGTTCGACAAATTTCCTCCACTTCATTTTTTTATTGAAAACCTTCAGATTCCTGTCAAGATGGCAGCATAGGTAAATGTGGTACCCAAATCCCTCCCACAACCACATCAAAATTACAACTTATTTACAGAACAACCATTATTTAGAACTACTTGAAATGTAGCTGAAAGGGAGTCATACAAGTAGGGATTTAAAGAAGCCACATGGAAAGAGGTAGGAAAGGTGGAGATGTGAAATAAGCTTGTTACACACCAAGGTGTGGCAGACAAAAATCAGGACCCACCCCCCACCCCGACCTTGAGGGGTGAGAGCATCCCAGCTGCACACCAAGCGTCCCAGTCCAGGGTTGCAGAGACAGGAAGAGAAGTTCCCATAACCTCTGGTTGTAAAAGCCAGCAGGGATCGTAGCTGAGTGAGACAGAGGGCCTCTGCAGTCCCACGCAGTTCCTCTTAAAGGGCCCATGTATGGACTTACTTAGACTTACTTCCTCTGAGCTCCATCACTGGGGCAGCAACTTGAAAGGAACCAGGGATATATGGAGAGGAACCAAATTATCCAGCATCAGGACTAGGGCTGGTGGTGGGGCCGCTTTCTGCCAGACAAAAGTGCTGGCAAAGGCCATTTTTCCTTTTCTGAGACCCCTCCCCCCCCCCCCCCAAAAAAAAAAAAAAAACAGCAGGTGAGTGCCATATCTAAGTCTCCATCAACCTTGTCACACAATTCATCCCACCCTGGTGAATCCCTGAGACCCCACCCCGCCCCACCCAACTTTTAGGCCCATCCAAGCTATTTCCAGTTGCTTTTCCCTACAGATGGCCTCTCTTGCCTCATACTTTGGACTTTCCTAACTTCTTCCAAAAAAGTAACATTTGGCCTCTGCATAAGCTGCACCTCTTGCTAAGTGGCCTTAGGCGTAGCACTAGCAGTAGCTGGCCTTGGTTTGTAGCTGGGCATCTCCTGGGTCCCTCCAAAGCCAGCACAAGTAGCAGCCATCTGTGGATCACTCTTTAGCTTGTGCCAGGTGACCCCAGGCAGGGCACAGGCATTGGCTGACCTCTCACATCCCAGAAGGCACCAGAGCCAGTGTACCTGGTAGATAGCTTCAGGCCATGCTGGACTACAACCCTACCACCTCCAAAAGCCTC
>PVJI01013055.1:0-49149 GCA_004026765.1 Micronycteris hirsuta | reverse complement strand
TGCTCCTTCTCTAAATCTGTGCCCATCGGGACCCTCCTCCCGTGTAGGAAACAAACTCTAGGGAATTATTATTATAATTATTATTCATATAATATTTTCAATAAAAATAGCTACTTGTGCTTTTTAAAAACCAAGACAAGGTTGGACAACTCAGGTAAAGAATTACCTAATTTCAATAAGTGGTAAGTGTAATACAAAGTTAATTCAGGTCCTTTGAAAAAATTGCCTAATATACATACTTTTTAATGACATTCATAATAGTTTCATGTTAAAATTATGTCTGTTAACAGGGTGTCCTTCACAGCTAATACAAAGTTAAAATTTCCTCTCAACACTTATTCTTTAATTATGTGATTTACTCTAATTCTCTAAGTATGACACAAGAACGTACCATGGACATGAACTTTATATGAGAATCAGTTATTTAAAAGTGTAATGTACCAATATATTGAACGTATTTCACTTATGGTTAAAAAAATCCTAATATGACTCCTCTGTCATCACTAAGTCAATACATCCAAAATACAGAATACTCGCCCTTCCTACCCAGTGGCTCGTGGTGAGCAATACTCTTCTGCCAACACAAAAACAAAGCTAAAAGCTGTCATGTATTTCATCCCCCAGGCTTGAAGACATCGTCCTATTTCTTCATTCCTTACGTCTAACGTGTCTATCCCTCCTGTTGACTGTCTGCAAAACCTGGCACTTCTTTTTTTCATTCTCACACTGGTATCTGAGATTTGGGCTAGACTTTCTCTAAAGTCTCCTGACTCCAGTCCCTCACCAACGACTCCACTCTGTGCTCCACTCTGCTGAAATCTTTTAAACCCTGTTTTCAGTGTTCCTGTGATGGTTCCATAACCTACGAGAGCTCCTGTGCAGAAAGGAGTCACCCTGGCAGGCCTGAGAACTGTCCCTAGAAAGTTCTGCTCGCAAGGTTGGCTCCTGGCTCGCGTTTGAAAACTTAGATTTCAGGAGAGTTCCCACTGCTCCCCAACTGATATGGGTAACTCACTGTGGCCCAAAATGTTGTGCCAACAATGTGGTTCATGCTGAACACCACCTACTTCTGGGAGTCTGGAATTTTGACAGTACACAGATGATGTCTGTGTGACCAGCGCTCAGTAAAATTCCTGGGCACTGAGCCTCTAATAAGCGACCCAGGCAGACAACGTGCGTTGTCACAGTTTGATGCTGGAGGAGTTAAGCACATCCTGTGTGACGGCACTGGGAGGAGACCCTTGGAAGCTTGTGGCTAGTTTCCCCAAGACTTTGCCCCACGTGCCTTTGCCCTTTGCTGATTTTGCTTTGTATCATTTTGCTGTAATAAACCTCAGCCATGAGTACAACTGTATGATGAATCCAGTGAGCCCTCCCAGCAAACCACTGAATTTGGGACCCTGACGTAACTGCCATGGCCTGTTGCATTGTTTCTAGCCTCTCTTGTCCAATTTGAAAGCCCTTCATACCTGTGCTTACTATTAATTACTTCTCCAGGTGTGTCTACTGGATTCCAGTGTGTGCCCACTAACTACATCGGGCAAATCACGGCTGGTGCAGTAGGGATGGCAATTTATAGGGGGAAGCTCTCAGCCTGGGTAGAGGGACCTGGTTTCCGTTTTTTATTCCTTCTCTTGTGCTATTTCCTATTCAGTTCTGACTAATGCATAACCTCTCCAGGTCTTTATATTTTTGCATATAAAATGTGAACAAAACTATAGGTACAAAAAATATCCAGGTTCAAGATTTAGGTTTTCTGTACAGATAATTTTTTACTGATTTGCAACTGAGTTTGCAACAGGTGCATTTTATCAAAGTTAATTGTAAAGCAAAGCAAAACAGCTCTATTAAGGGAGGCCTATTTTTTCTGTAACTTCCATTACCAAAAGTCATTTTGTATAGTTCTGCAAAAATTTCTGAGTTCACTGAAAGAAATTGTGAGAAATATTTCAGAATTAGGTATTTAAAGGAAAATACAATATGCTACAAAGATAGCAATGATACTCGAATACCACATGATACTCTCCTGATAATAGTATTATTTTTGAACATCACTGTTATAAAAGAAAAGAATAAAGAGAAATGAGCAACCCAGTAGCTGGCAGGAAAGGGGCTGGATTTCTGTTCAGCCGGAGCCCCATGTCCCTCAGGATGAGGCAGGTGACACAGGAAACAGCCCCTTCTGGAACATTAAGAATCTCCTTTGTTAAGAACACAGCAGGATCAAACCTGACTGGTGTGGCTACGTGGGTTGGGTGTCGTTTTACACACCAAAAGATCATTGGTTCGATTCCTGGTCAGGGCATGTGCAAGAAGCAGCCAATCAATGTTTCTCTCCCTCTTTTTTCTCCCTCCCTTCCCCTCTCTCTAAAAATAAATAGATAAAATCTTCAAAAACAAACAAACAAAAATGGGAGCAAAATTTCCAACAAGAGCCCACAGAAAAACCCGAGTTTCCAACTGCATCTGTATACATACTTTGCTAACTAGTCACATGCAATACCAATTACCTTTGAAATTCATTTTCCAACAATCAATTAAGGCCTACAAAAGCCACTGAGGGAGCCATACATAAGACTCTCCAGCCTGAAGTAGGTTCCTAGGCTTGGCTGATGGTCAACTCTGTCCCTTTGAAGTCTAGGTACCATCCATGTTTTAATGAAGTTGTTTTTACAATTACTTACAAAAGAAATTTAAATTATATTTCAATATTCTTCTGTGTAATTCTTGGCACAAAGGAAAACAAATTACAGCTTGTGAACTGCAAAGCTTAAGCATGAGAATGTGACATTTTTGCCTTTGGAGAGCATTCAAACTTTTCTCTTAACTACTTCTTAAATTGCAATTGCTAGCTCAACTAAAAGCTGTTTCCAAAGTCTACGCATGTGTCCTTAGAGCAAATAATTTCTGACAAATCAGTCAGACCGGCATGTACTAAGAAGGACAAAGGGAAAGGTGAGATGACATTGAAGCTAAACTCCATCTGTTCTCAATTCCAGCTTTCCTACTAAAAACTGAAAAGCAGAGCTTTTAAACCGGAGAAAAACTAGAAAACAATTAGCATAGCATGAATGAACAAACACTTTAAGAGGCATCATGCACTAAAGAATAATTCCCACATTTTCCTGGTTGCATGGACATGTAGACTTGCTTGAACATGGATCAAATTCAGAGTTATAATCACTAAAAATGGTCACTTATCAGACACATACATTAATGTTAGGAATATAAATTTTACCTCCAAATCCTAAGAGGGCCTTTGAACACAGATAGAGACAGAGGAGGGACGGCATGCTGCAGTGCAGCGCTGTCACTTACTACAGTCACTTACTACAGCACTGGCGTTCGGCGGCCATCCCTGCAGGCACAGCTCAGTGAAGCACAGGGAGATCCGGGGTGGGAAATGCAGTCGTTTTACTATCCCGCCCAGCTAGTCTTCTTGAATGCAACGCTCAAAAACAAACCAGAGACAGGAACTAATAATGGCACAGCATTTCCCAGTGTCCTTCAGATTCCTCTCCTCATACTATTCCTGGTTCCCAGGGTAGCTTCTCTGCATGACTGTGCAAAACTCTCAAAAGTGCTGTGAAAGTAGCTTCCAACAGCAGGCAAACAGAAAGACTAAAGTGTCACATGTACTGAACATTGTATTGCATTTTCAGTTTAATCATGTATATGGATATTTTTTAAATCCTTAGTTTTCCCAGTTGCCATACTATCACACACTGCAAATATCTACTATTGAGATCACTGGAATAATTGCACAGATTTCCCCCCTTCATTTTGCAAGGACTCCACTGGAGCTCTTCCCTTCCAGTTTCCTATCCCGTATTTCTTCCAAGGGAGCCTGAGTTCATCGAACTCTCTTTATTCCCTAAAGCACAACAACATTAGGAGGACCACACTGGCTACACCAAAAAGCAGAGAGTCTCCAGTAAGCAAATGGGGTAAATCCTGACAAAGCCAGTCCACTGAAAGGAAGCTCCAGGGGAGCGGGGCCCACTCTGTTAGCAGGAGTGAGAACCAACAGTTTTGATTGTCTATTATGCCATATACTGGTATTTACAGCATCATATGTAAACATTAATTTAACCCTAAAATCAAGCCTATGAACACTGTGCAATCATCCCCATTTTTACAGATGCAGAAACGGTCTCAAATGATGAAGTTGCCCAACATCTCCTAGAAACTAATAAAAAAATCACAAATGCAACACAAAATTTATCAAAGATATGAATATACATTTCATGACAGAACAAACATAATGCCAATAAGCATGAGAAGAGATGTTCAGCATTATTAGTAGCCAGAGAAATGTAAATTAAAACCCCAATGAGATCATCATTTTACACCCATCAATGTGCAAAAATAAAAAATCTAACAATTTCTTGTGTTGAAAGACTGTGGATTTTTCACACACCAATGGGAGTGAAAATGGGGACAACCAACTGTGGGAAACAATTTGGTACTATCTCCTAAAGGTGAACATTCGTACATCCTATGATACAGCAGTGCTACTCCTGCCTGAGGGGACTTCTTGTACCTGTGCGCGAGAGTCCTGCTCAAAATGCCGAAACGCTCTCCCCGTGACAGTAGAGTCCTGAAAACATGCAAATGCCATCAACAAAAGGGTGTAAATAAACCACAGCATCTTTTACACATTATACTATTAAACGGTAGAACAAAACAGGTGTAGTACAGCATATCACGATATAGATGAATCTTTCCAGTAAAAAGTTAGTCTTGAAGGGTTATGTACAACATTATGTCCTTTTTAGAAAGTTAAAAACAACTACAGTGAAAACTTTCCTTTCCAGAACACTTGTAAGTGCAGCAAGCTCGCATATACAGGAATGGAAGGGAGTAACAGGAGACTCAGGATGAGTTCACTGTTGGTGGAGACTGGATGAAATGAGGGAACAGCCCAATGGTTACTTTCAGTTTACTGTCAAAACCCTAGCTTTTATTTGAGAGGTGGTCTCACGGGTGCTTACTGCATTTTGTAAAATGTTTAACTAATAACAAAACAAGTAAATAAAAACATAACATTGATGAGAGTGTATCATTAACCAAAGATTATTAATAGCCCAGTTGTATATATGCAAGATCCTAAAAACATGCAAAGAAGATAAAAACCAACAAATAAACAAAAACTGGTCCCAGATCAAGTCCAGCAGTCTCCAAAGCTCATACTGCCACCAGGGCTGGCCACTCCTCTGTTCTCAACTAGAGACAAACAAAACAGTGCAGGTCACTCTCATTCACCCACGAGGATGGCGTGACCTTGTGTACAGGCCGTAACCAGAACTGATCAGCTTGGTTTTTCCAGATGGTGCAGAAAGGCACGAAAGAGATCACCGTCAGACACCTCTGGGCAGCACACAGACTGGCCTAGGCTGGGGTTCTGGGTCTACTGCCTCGCGGGAGGGGAAGGTCCCGCTCTCACAGCCTCAGTTTCCCGGGGACGTGAGGGTTCATGATGAGTATGGAGGTGATGATCATCCTGACTAACACTTCGGTTGCTTAGAAGGCAGAACCTTGCCAACACTTTTAAAATGCCTCTCACTACAATCTATGAGGCATGAGTTTTTATTATTTTCAACTTCAAGATTGAGTGAAAGAGAAAGAGGTTAAGAAATTTCCTCAAGGTCACACAATGATGATGGAAGAGTCTTAAACCCAGCTTTCTTCTGTTCCATTGCCCAAGTTCTTAACAGCTAAGATATGCACACATATACAAATACACATATATGTATAGAAACACTAATGCATGAATAGGGACCTATGATAGGTATACACAGATTATACTCATATGTATAGATACACATGAAGGTGAAGATACACTCATATACACATGTATAGACACATATATGTTTAAAGAGACAAATATACAAACTCATACACATACTTATAGACATACCATGTACACTTTACAGACATACATATATAGATACACACCCATACCCACATGTGTATAGATACACAATCACGCACATAATTGTGCAAACACAAACACAAAATATTACTTAGATTTTGAAACATTGCTCAATTCATTACCTACTGTTAGAAACTTCCCGTTCCCTCCCCCTTCTGTGCACATGACACAGCGCTGGCCGTGTGAGACACAGCTCAACTCAAAATAAATGACACTCACTTGGAGCACCTGGCCCATGATTTTCATCCTGGGGCTGCTTGTCGTAACCACGTGTAAGTTCTCAGCACACGCATGTCGGCGTGGCCTGTCCCTCCGCATTAGTGGGCACTTCAGCCTCTGGCTGTCCCTGACTTCCTGCCCCTAGGAGCCTGAGGCCCACGGGCGAGGGGCCTCACAGAGGGAACTCGGTGGAGTCTAATGAGCCAATACTTGTAGTCAGATCTCCCTAAATTAGGAAAAATCCATTAAGCCTTTTTGGTGTAATACAACCGCATGAAAAAAAATTATTTTATTTATATTGCTATTTAGCAGATGGAGTCTGGAATGTAACAGTGCAAAATCAATGGCGGCTATTATTATTACAAAAATAAGACTCAACTCTTATCATTCTTTATATAGAAACTGGTTTTTCTACATTTAGTTTTTGATATCTTATTTTGGGAGCTTTTACTTTTGGGGGCTTTACTCCTACAGTGTCTAAATATAAAGTCCTCCCATGAGTTCAGTTACAGGACCATTCTCTCCGATTTGATTTTAAAGAGGCTACCAACTCCAGAGAATAAAGAAAGAGTAAATAGGCTACAATTTTCAGTATTTTCTGTTGATGTAAATAAGGCATCATATAAGAGTTGGAAGTGGGATATAGAAATGAAAAAAAAAAAACCTTTATACACTCTGAATCTCTCAAATATGGGAGAACCATGTACTTATTGCTAACGGACGAAATGAATGGCACCCCCGTCTCCCCATGCACACATACACTCCCTGATTTAGCTCTATGCCATTCATCAAATGACACTCAAAATACTAAAACATAACTTTTTAGAAGACTAAGATGTTGTGGTTTCACCTGTGGCTTTTATATGAAAGACAGAAAAGGAAAAGACAAAGAATCAAGACTTGCAAGAAGTTTTACATCAAACCAGAAAACGTTGCCCCCAGCAATTTCAAGTCCAAAGGGCCGCCTCAGACCAAATCCCGAGAGAGGAGGCCTCCACAGTCCCAGACGTAGCTCACACATCAGAGGAAATGCAGCGCAGGCTGTAATATAAAACCACGCTACAAAAAGTGCTAAGCACAGAAGGGACAGAGAAGCCAATATCGCTGGAACAACTTCACAAAAATCTTCAATTCACAAAGAGTTGAAAACAGGTAAAGGAAAACAGGGTGGGGGAGGACAGAAATCTGGCAGGTGCCTCAAGGCTGGTTAGAGATCTGTGATTTAAATATATATTTCCACAGAGAACGGAATCACATCTGGAGCCTACAATTTAATTTCTCCCAACATTAAACAGATGCTTACTTTTAAAGTGCCAAACAGTATATGTTTAAGTATATTCTAAAGCTAATGTTTTCTAAATATAACAAATGCAACTTGGCGTTTTTTGCAACGGCCAAAATGGTTTCAACACAGAGAATATTAGGGCTAGAAAGGACGAAAGGAATGAGTGCTTCCAGCCCTCGTTTCAGGACAGAAGAAGCTGAGTCCCAGATAGCCAAGTGGCTTATTGATTCTACACAAATAGTCTGTGACTGAGCTGGAAGTCAGAGCTAAGTGGAAGTTTTCACTCTCAATGTTTTAACTTCATAAAAATGTAAATGTCCCATGGAATTATAAGAGCTGTCATGAAAGTCTAAGTGTGAACTAAAAGCACTTTCAGGGGGTCACTGAGAGGCATGAGATTGGCAACACCGAAGCGGGGGGGTTCAGCAGAGCCAGGGCAGGGTCCCTGGCTTCCCCCAGGAACAGGAGCAGAGCAGCAGAAAGGCAGGTGGCAGGTCCCTCTGGGTAACTAACTAAGAACACCATGCCAGAGACGCCCCCTACCTACTCCGGAGAAAAGCTGGTGAATGGAGGAGAGAAAACCTGGAAAGGACTCTGGAATTCCTGAGACTAGGCAGAGATAGAAGTCAGGAATATAATATTTTTTATTTTTAGTATACTCTTTCACTCCCAGTCAGAGTGACTGAGACCAAAAGGTCAAATGTCCTTTGCAGAAAACACACAGCCACAGTTCCAACCACGTGCCAGGCAAGGCACCCCACGCACCTGTTAGCACTTCTAAACTCCCACCAGCCTCACGGGGCGGGCCTGTGTCTGCCCGCTGCATTGGTGGGGCCAGAGACAGCGCGGCAGAGCCGTAATTTTAATCCAGGCCTGCTAACCCACCCAGGGAGAACGCACAACCCCTGTCATGACCCATGTACCTGGATCCGCATCCAAATAGGTCATCGAGAGCAGCACAGTCAAAAATCATCTTTTCTTTTTCAGAATATTATCTGGATACAGTTGACTACAAGGGGGGAAAATTTACTTCAAGAAAATTATGTCACAAGCAACTCCTTATTTCCCCATTTATAACATGTACTTTTCTCCTAACATTTCAACATTTCCAAAATCAGGATGTGAAACTGATTCATACACTTGATGTGATGGGGTTTCCTCCTTGAAAAGCTGCTATTAAACTGATAGGGTAATCATACAGCACCTGAGAATTGAAGAGCTGAACTATTTTTTTTTCCAGATGATAAATGCCTTTGAAAATTTTGGATGAACTCTTTTAAGAGATGTGGTTTAGAAAATAACTCTTAAATGCCTCTCAAATATGTTTCTGACCTAGACTATGCCTTTGGGCTCTCTATTCATAATGATATAGGGGTGCAGCAACAACTGGCAAATAGCTGGGTCATTTATTTCCTGGATTCAGTCTCTGAGGATCATCTAGGGCTTGCCTATTTGGCAGATTCGAAATTCCTTGAGTGGATCTGCTGCAGCAGAACGTCGCCCCATTTAACAAGCATGATCTGAAAGCACTCAATACGTGGGGCAACGTGTATCTTGTTATTGCCAAGGTGTTGAATTTAACATTGGCAGATCACCTAATATTTACTGGGGAGACTTTAACTTAAGTATTTGGTTATTTCATAGTTTTATGAAGTTACTGAAAGTCTCTGGGTCTTCTTTTCCTCATTGGTACGGTGAAATGAATAGCACCTATAGCATATAGCTTTTGGAAAGCTTGTTACCTGTTAACAAAAGTTATCCCAGCCTTCTTTATGAAATAAAATAAAGTATAAAGGACAAAGAGAAAGATAAAAAAGAGCATGGTACATAGTAAGTGTTCAATAAATGTTAGTTAGCTTCTATGAATAATATTTTATGCTTCTTTCTATCACAAAGGAATTTCACTGCTCTAATAAGTATGTGAAAATAGCTTGCAACCACCAATGGTGAGACATCCCAAAGTATCAAAGTATTTCATCTGCTTCAAAGTGAAATCTGTAGCAAATTAAAACAAAAGGCATACAGCTTCAAAGAGAAGGCTGATTTGAATTAAAAAATAAATATAATACTCAGTCCAGCATGAGACGATGACTCATAAAATCGGACCGCAAGACTGAGTACTAGTCAATGGGATCCTTGTGTAGAGGAGGGTGCCGTTGCCCAAAACCTAATAGAATGACCCTTTTGTCCCTTCAGGAATCGTGCAATGCTTTTCAAGAAAAAAGACTTACAAACTAAAATTTTTAAAAAAGGGAAAAATAAATATGCTGGCTGAAGTGACTATGTTCCCATTTTTGCTCTTTTTGAGTTTTTTTCATGTTGCCAGAACGCAGTCTGCAGTTGTAAGTTACAAGAAGTGGATGCTGCATGTTAGCTGTGCCGAAACGACTGTCAATAAGAGACCCTCTTCCAACGTTCCTGCTACTCAAATAATACGGAAAGATCTTAAATATGTATTTTGGAAATAAGTAATGCAAGTACAGATCTATTGAAAAAATAAGTGATTCTAAAAAATAAAATAATATAAGGTAAATGATTCTATGGCATATTGCTCTACCAAATGTGTTTATAAACATAGACTTCCTCAAAGGGAATACCAAAATTCTATCCTGCTAGTTTATTTTCCATTAGGTACCCAGAACCATTGTCCACTGTGCCATGCTCAGGACCAGGGAGTTGGGAGGAGGGTCTACCCTATGACCCTCTAACCTGGGTTGGCTTTGGTCATCAGGACTGAAGACACAGAGAGAGGCCAGGGTATCTTCCCCAAGCTCCCTTCCTGCTGAGGTGCCATGTGTCTGCCAGTGGCTACATCCGTCTCCCAGGAACAGTTCTTGTTAGATGGTCTCTCCCACCTTGTCAATTCAGAGTGGGGCTGTTAACACTGTTTGCTCCCCTCACCATTTCAGGCTACGGGTGGGAAAAGCTTTCCACTATCGGGTCCTCAACAGCCCTTGGTGGCTTCTGTAAAATTCCCTGCTTACACCCTCCAGAACTCACAGGTGAATGTGCCTCCTGCTGCCTGTAATGGTCCTGATTGATAGGCCCACAAATCAAGCTAATAGATAATAAAATTTGCACCGTACTACAATAATTCAGTTAGGGCAAAATTCTATTATTTTGGCATATGTCATTTTTTGAAAGTCATTTACTTGATCTAGTCACACTAGACAGAGAACTGAAGGAACTGAGGATCCTATGTAATGAATAAGGAGTCTAAATATTTTTAAAGTATCAGTGAATGGTATTGCATTGTGTTTTTCTACATGTGATACTATTTAAGAGAAATAGGATTTCATGAATGGTAATTTGTTATTTCCGAAAATAGTTATTTGGCAGCGTGGTTACTCGGTGTGCCCGGGAAGCCCGACAGCAGGACCCATCCGCAGGCAGCTGTTGTGAAAACAGAGTTGGGATTCGGAACCTCGGTGTCCCAGGTCATTACAGTCATCGTTACTTAATCTGCTCAGAGCCCTCACAATTCTTTCACCCCTTACCTGCACAAGAAGCAGCAGCAAGGCCTTACCTCATTAATATAACCAGAGTAAATATGAGTAGATGACATACTTTGGTTTATAACATCTAAATAATTTATTAAAATAGGTATATATATATATATATATATATATCCTGGAAGTAAAACTTAATGTATATAAATCATTATCCCTGTCTTAAATTGATTAGTAAGGAGAATAATATACAACTTGGAGGAAATAGGAATAATCAGGAAGAAGCGGGGAAGGGTAGAAATTAATCAGATGACTGCGGGCCTTATAATTGGAAAAAGACCATCTTGGGAAAGAGCACTAGCGGCACAGACCAAGAGTCCACAGTACTCTTTCGTTCCCTTCTTGCTTCAATTCCCTCACATGACATCCACAGAAATTTCCACATGATGTGACAGTAACCAACAAAAGCTTAAAAAGAGCGAGGAAAAGAGGGAGAGGAGGAGAGGGATAAGAGAGAGAATTTTAATTCTGGAGAGAAGCTAGAGTTTGTTTTACTCTTATAGTCTATTAATGGCTTTAATTTAATGAAATAAAATAACTCTGTATGACAATGAAATGAAAATGAGAACTAGGATGAAAATAAAAAGAGCTACAATTATCACAATCATTTCCCCCATATGACGAATATAAGCCTATTAGGAATACCTGCTTCAATCCCTTAAGAAAATACCTAACCTCAACTTAACAACACTAACATGCAGTTCACACAAAGAAACACTAAAATAACACAGCTTAAAACAATATTCAGCCTCACAGACAATGAAGGCAACAAACATTTAAATAGATATAAACTGCTATCTCACACTTATTGAACTAGGAAACACAAATTAAACTAATGCATGTGTTGGCAGGAGTTGCAAGGAGTCCTATAAGTTTGTGCAATGACCTTGGAGAACAACCACACAGTAGCCAATAAGAGTCAGAACACTGACCACAGCCTGGAACCCAGTAATTCCAACTTTACAGTCAGTACCCTCAAGATGTAACTCAAAAGGAAAAAAGTTGTGTGTACAAAGATATTTCTTAACATGCCTTCAATGACAGGGAAAGGCCTTTCTCCAACCATAAGTGAGTCAGCTAAAAACTATATATTATTATAATAAAATAAAATAATTTGAAATGTATAAGCTATATACATCTGCGAAAAGTATGTAGAAAGCAATCTTGAGTGAAAAAGTAGAAATAAAATGGAAGGTCCATTCATTTATTCAATAGGCATTTGTTAAATGCTTACTACTTTCTCACATCCCTAAGTCTGAAATACTGGGCCCCTGTTCTTTGGTAACGAACACTTCCATATCGAGAACATTGGCGGAGGTCCCAAAGGGTTTAGTGGTGAGCAAACATCAGGAGTCTGTTACTGACACTAAGCCTCAGAAAGCTAAAGATGATCTCTCTGCTGGAATGAAAGCAGTAGATTCCTATTTCTACAGGCGTTATGCAAGCTGGAAAAAAAAAAAAAAACAGTATCTAAATAAAATCTTGAGACTTGCAAAGTGGAATTCATTAATAAATATGATGACTTTAATTTTTCAAGAAAATAAAAGGTCGTGTGAATTATGACAAGATGTACTTCCAGGCGCCCAAATATTTATGACTGCTTAGTTCAGTAAAAAATTTATTACTTTGTAGACAAGAAAGTGCATTTAATTTGAGAGATGGATATTTGAATACTTGTGCTGTATTGCACTTAGAGAGAGGTAGGCACACTATGTTCCCATAAATAATTAAATGAGGAGGCAGATGATGCTCAGGGTTTATTATGGCAAAAGACATTTAAAAAAGTGATCATAATTCCCTTTTTCCATTACATAAAATTCAAAGTTAATTTGATGGTGTCAACTCATTACAAAGTATACTCTTATAAATGCTAATGATTATAGGAAGCCATTAAAATATTTGGCAGTCCATACCACACTTCTTTCCCTGACACACTCTCCCAGCCCACCTCTCCCCACCCCAAATTTATGACAGACTTTTCTGAACCTGTTGTACAAGATTAGTAGGGAAGGCATTTCACTTATGATAATATATACTCTTATTTATCTCTTACTCAAGGTGATAATGACAATACGAAAACATGACTATCGAGCAAGTAACT
Organism: Micronycteris hirsuta; assembly: GCA_004026765.1. Classification (NCBI taxonomy): domain Eukaryota; kingdom Metazoa; phylum Chordata; class Mammalia; order Chiroptera; family Phyllostomidae; genus Micronycteris; species Micronycteris hirsuta. Next base: position 36,100 of record PVJI01013055.1, on the reverse strand, counting down.
TATCTTTTACGGTTATGTGGTTGTAAAACATATAAAGATATGAATCTCCACTGGGCATGTTTAATTATGTTTGGATGATTCTTTAGCCCTATGTAGTTTCACCCAAACTTGTTATTTTTAAAAAAATATGAACCACCAACAAAAACCTTTCCTTAGTTTGGACATACTCCCCAGCCTTCTCATAAATGTGTTTTAATGATCAGTTTCCCATATCCTAAATTTTGCCAATATTTTCTTCCAATGTTTTAAAAAAGGAAAGGGTGCACCCCCCCCCCATAACTTTACACACACTTTTGTGGTTTGGGGAAGCTGCGGGCTGCTGCTTTAACGGAGGACTTCTGCCAGGAGAGCGACTTTCTGGTGCTTCAAGGACATTAGTCAGACTCACAGCTGGTGGCAGAGTGATTGGAGTAAAAACACAGATATCCTGTGATTATTTCAACTTCTTTTTCCTAGTATTTTTCTCTTCTGTCACTGTTTAGTGAAGTAAAATTAGCTTTGTCATCCTCAGAAAGGATACCGATTTGAATTAAAAGGAGCAAATCACAACCCGCATTGACGTTTCGCCAAGGCGGAAGGAGGAAGGGAGATATGGCAGGAAGAAGGCAAGAGTCCGGAGAAAGAACAGTGATGATGCAAACTGCTCCCTTCCTTCGAAGCTGCCTCTCTTCTGTCCGTACCTCTCCTTTCCCATTCTTCTTCAGATAATAAACCTTGGCCAGGAGGAGACCAGGACGGGCACCCCCGCTGCCTACATGGGATGTTAGGGGAGAGCTGTTCCCAAGGACGTTGTTTGAGGTCCCAACCACCTCTGACTCTACGGAGTGAACAATGAGCTCAGAGAGTATGAAGGCCCCCAACCACCTCTGACTCTACAGAGTGAACAATGAGCTCAGAGAGTATGAAGGCCCACTCCTTCGACCCTATGAAATCCCCACTGGGCCACTGGACGCCTATTAGAATGGCTGAATAAGAAGTACTGACCATGCCAAGTGCTGAAGAGAATGCGGAGCAACTGGTAGTCCCCTGCATTGCTGGTGTTGGAATGCACCACAGCACAGCCACTCTGGAAGTTTGGCACATCTTTTTTTTTTAATTATTATTTTTTCAAATATGTTGATTGATTTTAGACTGAGAGGATCTGCTGCCTTCCTTATATGCCCCAACCAAGGACTGAACCCGCAACTTACATATGTACCCTGACTGGGAATCACACCCCCAACATTTTGGTGTACAGGGCGATGCTCCACGCAACTAAGCCACACCAGTCAGGGCTGGAAGTTTGGCACTTTCTTATCAAGTTCCTACCATGTGGCCCAGCAGTCCTATACTCCTAAGCGTCTACCCTAGAGAAATTAAAATTTCTGTTCACAGAAAAAGACATGAATGTTTGTAGCAGCTCTATTCATAGTTGTTAAAAGTCAGAAAACAACCTAAATATCCTTCAGCGGGAGAGCGAATAAACACACTTCATCCATCCAGACAATGAACTACTACTCAGCAATAAAAAGGAACAAGTAAAATTGGTACATGCACAAGCTGGCTGGATCTCAAAGGCATTGTGTGGAGTGAAGAAAGCCAGTCTCATAAGGTTGTATGACTCCATTGATATGACATTGTAGAAAACATCAAAACAGAAAACTGAAGTGACGGAGAAGAGACCACTGGTTTCCAGGGGCTCCAGGTGCGAGATGGCGTGACTTCAAGGGGACAGCACCGGGGGGTGGGGGGGCGGTTTGTGGGGATGAACTATTCCATACCCTGATTATGGTGGTGGCTACGTGAATCTGTACATATGAAAGAAATACAGACCAAATGGTAAAATTTACTGTATGATAATTTAAAATGTAAAATTAAAAATGTTTTAAAGAGGAAAAGGAAAAAAACCCTCAAATCTGTAATCAATGAAGTACCCAAAGTGAAAACATCATTGATTCATTATTTTCTCTCTCCTTGACGTTTCATAAACATGAACAGAACCTGTGCACTCTAATGCCTCACTTTTTTAGGCTTAAAAGAAATGATATGATTTGCTTGAGGGGAATAAAATAGAAGACATATTAGGAAAATCAAAGTTCAAATGGTATTGTAATGATCACTAAAATTTGGATATGTCATTTCTTTTCTAAAACTTGTGTGAGAATTTCACCTTTATTCTGATCCCTAAATATAGGATAAAGAAAAGAAATTTCAGGAGTAAAAGAAGAGTGAGGACAAATAAGAACTTTCAAAAGATTTCAATATGTCAATTTCAGGAAAGGCAGAACACACAAAATAGATGTGTGATGTGATCTTTCCTAGTCACTCTCCTTCCCAGAAAAATGAAATAATTGCCAAATAATCACCAGGCCAGTCACTGTCTGAAGGGCACTCCACATTTCTTTCCTATGAGAGAACGCTAAGCTGAGCATAGTCTGGACTTAAACAACAATGCTGTAGACAATGTGAATTTCCTCAGTGACGCTCACATTTGAAAAACAGATGAACACATCAAGCTAATCAACTATTACGATAAATAATTTGCCTACAAATGTATGCTACAAAAAACTCTATTTATAAAAATCATTTCAGTCTTAATAGAGAAGTTAGATAAGCTGTTAACTGGAATTGCAGGAATGGCCTTCAGACGCCTGGAGATCCCGGCCGGGCTGGCTAAGGGATGCCCTCGGAGGTTCCTCCCTCCGGTCTTGCAGCACACACTCAAGAACAGGCAGGAGGAGGGGAGATTACACTAGTTACTTTACATGAGAGTAGCAAACACAGTACCCAGGCCCCCAGGACACAGACCAGGGGAGGGTGCACAAGGGCGGGAAGGCAGGAGTGGACAGAACTCAGGTTAGAGTGGCCAGAGATGCGACCTGCGTCTGGGAGACCGCCATGTTACAAAGGCATTATCAACCACAGCTGTACATCACTATGGGAACTTCAGGGGCCTGGAAAGTCATAACTCTGGGAACTCCGGCTAGCTCCTGCTTTATATAATAGTCTCTGGATGTTTTCAAATTAATTGCCATAAAAAAAAAAACATATCATCTAGCTGTATCTGTTGGCATCTTTCCATTAATCACATCACTGCCCAAATGTGACAACCAAGCAGGTATCATGAAGGCCAGTGCATCTCAACAGTAACTGCACTGGAGAATCCCCTGGGAGCCTTAAACACCGATCTCCAGCCCAGCCTGGTGCGGCTCAGTTTGTTGGAGCGTTGTCACGTAGACCGAAAGGTCAAGGGTTTGATTCCCGGTCAGGGCATGCAGGAGAAGGCAGCCCATCAATGTTTCTCTCTCCATCTCTGTCTCTGTCTCTCCTTCTCTCTCTAAAAGCAGTGTAAAAAATTTCCTTAGGCGAGGATAAAAAAATCCGAACAATCTTCAGAGATACGGACTTACTCGATGGGACCCCGCAGCACTATTTCTAGTTCCCCTCTTGATGGTAATGATGGGAACCACTGTCAGTGCGACACCACGGACCTTGGACAGTTTCACTGGTTCCTTAATGTTGTAGAGACGCGGTTCCATGCGCGACTTACCCCACCACATCCTAAGTGTGTTCTATGTTCCCACTTTTCCTGTGTTGGTCCTAATCCTTCATTAAGTAAGAACTTCTGATTATTTTGAATGCACATAAAAGTAACGCTATAGGGCTTCGCACCCTGTGTGACCCAGTATTCACAGGCACAGGGGAAACACATTCGCTCCTTAGGCCGTGGGTTGTAATAAAATGTACAAAAAGATATAATGTGTATTTTCCATAAAAGTTCATTTAGTTGGTGATTGTAACAGGGGATATTTAACTTTTAATTATGTCACCCTGAATTCTGATTATGGATTACATATCTTCCACTTTTAGACAAGGTAATAGGATCATTTTCCCTCATTTCCCTCAGAAGGCAGCCTCAAAACCAGCTCTTTAAATGGTGTTTTTTCCCTCACAGTGAAAGTAAGCAGCCTCTGTCAGTAATGAAGTCCTAATATAGTCTAGCAGTGAATATTAAGAATAAAGATTCAATCAGATCAGAAAACACTTTCATACTGTCCTATTTTTCTCTGAAATTAAACAACTGAGAAATGATGTTGGGCTACGTGAGGTTATCAAGACACAACTATTGTAATTATAATTAATAATTACAATTAGAAAGTTCTAATAAATGAGTAGAAAATTATCTTTCTTACCTTATTAAGAAAAGGAGATTTGCAGCTGTAATTAAGTTAATAATTTTGAGACAGGGAAGTTATCTTGTATTATCTGCATAGGCCACAAATGCAGTCACAAGTGTTCTTGAAAGAGAGGCAGAGGGAGACTCTGCTCGCCAAAGAGACTGAGGGAGTGTGCCCATGGCAGGAGAGGCTGGGGGAGTGAAGCTACCGGCTCAGGGGCGCCTGGAGCCCCTGGAAGATGCAAAGGATGGATTCTTCCCTACAGCCTTCAGAGGACTGGGGTCCTGCCAGTGCATCGATCTCAGGCTTCTAGCCCCCAGAACTGGGAGTGAATAAATTTCGGGTGTTAAAAGCCAAAAACAAATGAAAGAAAAGAAAGAAAGAAGAAAAAAGAGAAAATTTATCTTTTTTATTAGAATTCATTACAATCTTGTTAAAAGACAAACAGGCCACACTTTATGAGGAACTCTGAAGTGTACAGAATTACTCAATTCACAGTAGACACACTGAGAGCAAGCATCTTAGTTACTAGTTCTCTAAAATGACCAATTTTTGACTTCTTTAAAGTTGAAGTAAAAATATAGCTGAAAATTCTAAAAACGTGTCTTGTGGGCAAATGGTTACACCTTGTTCTGTAAGGAGAGCAGCCTAATTGTTCAAGATCAGTATCCTCAGATGGAAGAAATTCTTTGTCTTCAAGAGAGTCCTTGGACCCAAAGCAGAGATTGACAATTGTGGACATTAACATAAGTGTGGGAAGGAAAGGATTCCACTTCATCTCCTTCTAGACTTTTCCGTGCAGCCCTTGAAGAAAGCTAGAAGCAGTCATGGGTTGCTCACAGAAAGCCCTCTATCAGGTGGGTGTCTTGCGTGGCCTTTCGCCTCTGGCCTTTCACCTCTGGCCTTTCCTCACACTGGCGTCTCAGCTTGTAAGCACTCCTCTAGCTCATCCCCGAAGACCAACTCATGTGCTGTGTTTTCTGAAAATTTCCCCCAAATGTTTTCTGGCAGATGGAATTTGTGGCTCACTTGCTACTTGTATTGTCCACTTTTGCAGATAATTGTGTGAAAGCTCAAAGAGTAGGCTATTCCCCCTGCCACGACCTAGAGCAGCGCCTTCCCCACCAGTAAGCGTTTGATACATGTTTAACAAGCGGAAACAGGAGAAAATGTATCTGGTGAGTCTCTACTTCAGAACCCTTGGAAATGTGCTTACTTTCCTTAATAATTTACTGAAAATCTTCTAAGTCAGTTCTTCCTAACCAAATCCATGAGGACCATAGACGGATGTTAGGGAACCTCTTGAAACTGTATATTAACTTAATGTATATTCGAGTATGTGGCTCCCCCCTTGCCCCCCGCCACACACACACCCTGGAGCATCTTTATTGCTCTTTTAGAGTCTTTAAGGAAACTGTAATCCAAAAAATCAATTTCAAAAAATCACTTCTCTATGTGTATTTTCAAATAAACCATAAGATATAAAAGCTTCCCGAAAGGGCTGAGCAATGAAATGAGCCACGTAAGGCAGCCTATCCTCCGGATGTTTACAGAAGAATAAGTTTCTGCTCTGACTGCTGCACGTGACTCAGACTCCTACAGCGCTGAAACTAGAAGGGCTTAGAGATTGTCTAGTCCAGTGGCTCTCCGTCAGCGGAATGCAGAGAATCACGTGACGGGCATGTCAGAACACCGAGAGCTGGGTCCCCTCCTACAGTTTCTGCTTCAGTGGGTCTGACACGGGACCTAGAAACGTACTTCTAACCAGTTCCACTCATGGTGATGCTACTTGTCTGTGGACAACACTTTGAGAACCACTGATCTAATCTTATTTCCTCATGTTATAAATGAGTAGATTGAGACCTTCAGAAGCTGGGTGTGATCTACCCAAAGTAACACAGCTAAGCTGGCCGATCGGGGATCTAACCATGCTCTGATGGACGGGGTCCTCTTAGGCAGGTCACATATGGGTCTCTCAGACTGGTAGGTGACCACCACAGACACAAAAACGTGTCTCAGCTGGAGATACTCAAATTAGTTGGCAATACTAGTTTTACCTGATACCACTGAGGATATGTGAGAAAGATATCTTTGATTCTGCTCATCCCACCCAAAGAGTTGAGAATTTTGCTCTTTTTATTTTTTTACTTCCTTCAAATGATAAATCTCTTGTGGCAGTTTTATTGCTGGGGCTAAAATGTTACTTTGAAACAAAAATATTACATCATCTCTCTGACAATGCAATAAGAAGATTCTTTTTATGGGGTCACTTTCATAGTGTTCTAATAATGGCATATTTTTCCAAAAACCTTTTGAATAAGTTTTAAGAAACATTTTTAAGGTATACATTCTGAAATCTTCTCTCCCAGCTCTTTCTATAACTAAGCAAGACCACAGATAAATGTATACAAGATTTGGCTTCACCAAACTCGTTCACATTCATGCCTCATCCCATCCCAGACTGCTAGGGCCCTGGCTCCATTGTCCTGTTTAGTTACCTACCCCCCGCCCCCAGCCCCCATGATGCTACCAGACCCGCCCCAAGCCCCCTTTGGTTTCCACACCTTGGCCTTTCTGCTCCTCCGATCTCTGACACATATTCTGAATCCGTTTCATAACCTCCCTTCTGACTCAGAGCACGCAACTTCAACTCCCTGTGACAGGATTTGGCTTCAGGACCCTCTCGGAACGGCTTCCATTGTCCTGTTTTGTCCTGACTCCAACCCTTTTGTGTCCTAGGTCAAGTTGACAGCAGTGGTTCCAAAGTGTTCTCGAAAATGTGAGCATTGCATGCTGTAGATGAAACGTGCTTTGCTCAACACCACAATTTATTAAACTGCTGAAAAGCATCTGTAAAGCCTTCTTAGAATTTTTGTTTTCTTATTTTTTTCAATTCCAAAGTACCCACTTTTTACTGTTTATTTTATGAAGAACTTCAACTATTCATTACACTTTAAACAATGAATTTCACATTAAATATGTATATAAAATATAAAACCTCACCTCTACTACATTTCTTCCCATAATAAAAGAACTATAACTGGTTCTTTAGTGCAGTATATTAAAAACCTAGGAAGGCCGGGCAGACCCTGCAAATGAGCCTCATCCCACGGGGCCAGGAAGGACCGAAGACTGAGCGGAACAAACCTAGGAAAGCGTCTCGTTTGTACCGTCGTCTCCGCGTTGTTCTGCTCCTCGATACCCCTGGCCTGGCCTGACTGCGTCTCCCGAATCTGGGCTCCACACCACCCAGGGGCGGGGGCGTTTTACCACGGACACCATGGCAGCATCACTACCATTCATTTGATGCACTCTATGTAACAGATCCTGCAAGCGCATGGTTCCTAACGTTTGTAAATGGTTGTGCCAAAAGTGAAGTAATTTCCCAGCACTTCACGTCTGGGAAATGAAAGACTAAGATTTGAAATTAGGTCTCATCTTACACAAACCAGCAGTTCTCAAAGTGAGGCCCAGACACACCTGGGGGTTCCCTAAAATGCCTTCATAGGTCAGCGAGACCAGAGAACGACCTGACCAAGTATTACAGCATGCTTCCCTTTCCCGGAGAAACTTCCGTCTGACGCTGGATTTTCTTAGTATATATCAACCAGAACAATATATTGTAACAGGCTGAATAGAGAAGCAGATGAGAAAACATAAAACAATGCTGCTTTTTTCACTAAATTAGATTGATTAGAGTGAGTCACTAAATTAGATTAGATTAGGGAAATATGATTATTTTTCATAAAATATGTTATTCATGTTAACATATAATGGGTGTACTAACATTATTTTTAAATGAATGAATACATATATTAAAATATTATTAGCTTTAACTTCTAAAATGGTGAACTAGTATAGCTCACCCAAACTAAAGCTCTTTTTCTCAATCTCCAGTAATCTTTCAGTGCAAAGGGGTACCAGCCCCCAAACGTTTAAGAACTGCTCCTTTCAGGTAATACTCCTTTGATTCACTGTGTCCCCACTGTTCCAGAAGGAAAGTTCTCAGCGGTGGAGAAAGGGAAGTAGAAGACCCTGTGCTTTTAGAGATCCAAACTCCCACAGCACCTATTGTCCGTACCAAACACTTACACTTAACTTAATGCACAAGGGAACGTATGATCTCAGGAAATACGACTGAAGTGCTCTGTCTCTTCAGTCTCTTGAGGACATGAACAGTAACAACTCCCTTGGGATCTAGCACATACTGACTCTTGGATGCAAATCGCAATTAACTGCACATGTAAAGGGGAGTTGGTGTCACAGAGGACTTACACGTTTGAAGTAATGTGATGCAGAGGAAAAGCATGAATTATGGAGACACAGACTTGAGTTCCAATCCTGACAGAACCTAGATGTGTTATTTAATTTCTCTAAGGCTCAGTTACTTTATCTGTGAAATAGATCTCAAGAGTCCCTAATTCACAGGGTGTTAGGAGAAGTAAAGCTATCATATCTGCATTATTCCCATTGTAACATTAACGGGGTAGTTCTAGGGCAAGTGCTGCATGCCAGATAATCCTAATGCATGAAGGGACACTTTTTTCAAGTGACTTTCTCAGCTCTCTGAGCCACCGAACTCTCAACTCTTGGCTGTTGAGGTAATCATCAAGTTAGGCCATTTCCTGTGTGTGTCAGTTCAGTTCAGCGTTTAGTCCTTTAGAGACACGTACACCTTCTGTTCTTAGAGTTCAGTGGCAATAGATATAAACACTGGGAATTCCCCTCTATGAGAAAAAATATAAAGAAATTAAACACCACACTGCAGAGATATCAAAGTTGTAAAAAAATTCCATTATCAACAGTATTACAACTTCACTTAGTGGTTGCAAAGTAAAAACTCTGAATCTTAAACTAGATGCAATGTAAACATTTTCAAATTGTAATTACATGACATTTTGAAAATTAATAAATACAAATGTCAAGCTCCTGTTTAGCAAAAAAATGCAATTTCAGGGAATAACTCTAAGTTTACTCATTGTTAAGATCCCAAACTGTTTCATTTAAGATTCTTGTCTTGTAACACCACCAGAAAATTGGATCTAAATCCATTTATCACAGGAAAAGGAAATGTTTATCACTAACACTGCATTTATACACATAAGTAATGCAATTTTGCCTTTTAAATAAAGGTATAAACATAAGAATTTATAGAAAATGAGGGACTAAGAATGCTTCTAAGTCCCTATAATATATGAGTCACCTGAACCGTGAAAATGTTTTATAAAATTTCACTCCTTTGTTTTGCATTCTTAACAAAAAGGAGCCCGTTCAGCTAAGTTTTGCCTCTCCTCACAGCCACAGAATCTTTTTCTGACCTAAAACTTACACTAGGGGGAGCCCCTCGTCCAAGCTTTGGAGTGATTAAGAAAAAAAATTAACAACTCAAGGCCAAACCACAAAGATACTTATATGCTTTCATTTTAAAAAATGTATCTTAAAAATCACAGTACCACCAGAAAATAATTTTTCTTCCTAATAGTAAGAAACTGTGATAGTGGATAAGACCATTAACATTTACTATGGAGAAGCTCTAGTGGCAAAGCTGTTGCTACAGTAACAGCTACAAGGTTCTGAATTCAATGAAAACGTTCAATTTCGTTTGGGGCAGAGGTACAGAGCCCATAGGGGATAAAACCTTTTCTGGATACTTGTGAAGATATTTTAACAATATTAATGATTTCATGTCTACAGTGGGCACGGTCCTCAGACACTTCATGACATTTAGAAATACACTGCTGTTAAAAACAAACAACTCTTTAATGCAGACAACCGTAATTGAACAATAAAACAATTTTAAAGAAAACAACTCTTTAAAACACTAGAGCCCTCACAAAGGCAAAACATCCCCAATACATTCAAAAGCAGAGATTCTCCATGATGCAGAAATATAGGAAGCCTTAATCATGCATTTCTGGACGCCTGAGAAGGGGGTTCTGAAATGAACAAACCACATGTTCAACTGTGGGTCCGCAGAACTTGCAGTTAAAAATAGGCCCTGAAGGAGCTCTCGACCCTCCCAGTGGACTCCAGCTGGAGGAGATAAGACTTCTGAGATAACCCAGCAAACAGTGACTGCTCACTGCTGCAGGAGAAAAGCACCTCTATCTCCTGCACAGTCAGTAGTCGGCTTCCCCTGGGCTATCTCAGGGCCGCTTTCTAACCTTACGTGCTCGAGATGCAAAGTTCAGACTAGTGAGCAGCACGGAGAACCCTTGGCCATTCTCAGACGCTTGTGCTGACGCAGCCAACCCAGATCTATCGGTTTACTGAGCAATAAAATGTGCTGGAGTCTTTCTTTCTTTTTTTTCTTCCAAATTTATATGAAATCTTGGACCAGGCAAGACCTACTTCTGCTGACATCTGAATTATGTAGTAACCTTTGAACAAGCACAAATCATTGACCTCACATAAATTCTTCCCGAGAAAGTCCAAGGAACTGGCTGAATCAGGGTCAGGTAGGCATGAAGGCAGCACTGTCCCAAGAGTTCAGTTCCAAACACACCTGGGGACTTATACCTGTTAAATCAAAACAGTTACGAAAAACAAATGTTCTTTGATGTTTACTTCATATTTTCCATGTGCAAGCTGATTTATGTTTTGCAAGCTATTTACTAAAGTCAAATTATTACTCTGCTACCAAAAATGATTTGGAGATGCAAACTAAAAGGAATAAAGAAGAACAGAATTTGGGAATGGATAATTTTCTTTAATGACAAAGGTGATTTGTTAAAAAAAAAAACACCCTGAAATTTGGGTTCTCAAGCCATGTATTAGCTAAAATAAAGACTGGTTGAATTGGACAAACTGTTCAAAAGATAGCTTTTTTAAATACCTTTAAAACTGACAAGTTTTTATGTAAAATCAGTCATTAAACTTTGTATGTTTTCATAACCAATCTCACTTTGATGGTAAAGCTTTTTGTCCTTCTGCTACAATTTAATAAAGCTTTTTAATTAGTTTTTCAAAAGGGGTGGGGGAGGCTGGTGACGTGTCCTGTGGTACAGAAAATTCACACGAGCACACTTTTCTCCTACACACCGCACTTTCTCCATCCCACCTGCCAAACTGCAGCCAGCGTTGATAATAAGGTAACAGAGCCTTACAAAGTAAAGCTTAGATTCAAATTGTCCCCTGAAAGATAAAGGGGAGCCGGGTACCCCCCCTCCACTTCCAGCACGGTTCAAGGGATGGGCTAGAAATCTGGTGGTAAGGGCCAACACACACTCAGCAGAGTTACAGTCCCAGCCCCCTCACTTTCTCTGGGTAACAGCTTCAGAATAGTCAGACTAGGAGAACAGGTAACAGATGTTTTAAATGTTTAAATATAGAATTTTAGGACTGACGGGGATCAACCATTGTTGATAAAGAAAGCAATAGACTAAAATAGATTTTAGAATAACTTTCTCTGGCTAATAATCTCATTCTCTATATGCCAGGGAGGAAAGAACTTGATGAATCAATTGTTTTTCATCTCGCTGACACTCGGTATTGGTCCTGAGAACAATTTCTTTCTAAGCAAAGTAATGTTTAACCACTTCCTTATCATCAACACTGCCTCATAAGCATAATTTAGAACTTTGCTATTGTAATTCAGTATGCTTCTTTTTTTTTTTCCTTTTTACTAAACCTTTGAGAGGGAAACATAATGTCTTAGTCAGCAGCACGGTCATTACCTTAGCAATTAAAGATAAGGTAGGGAAACAAAAGAACTACACAAACGTAGAAGTTAGTGAAAGAAAGGGGGGCCCTTTTTCAGGGAAAGGAAGGTGAGCAAAGGGACTTTCTTTCAGACTCAGTGGAAGTGAGCTGAAGTTCACCTCCGACCTGCACAGGGCTTAGACGCATGGAAGGGCTGGAGTGCCCATAATGAGTTACAGGTGAAGGCAAGACCTGCAGGGGAACGTAAGCCCAGCCCAGAACTGAAACACAGCCCCATGTTTGGAGACTTTGTTCCCCTACAGAAAGATCGAACCTGAGAGGAATGAGGGTCATTTCATGTTTAGAGTCTGGGAGTGGAATAGGGAAGGAGCAGTTACGACTCTGGTTTCGATGGCAACTAGGTTTTGATAAGAGTGCCCCTCCTTCCATACAGCGGTCAGTGGTTGCAGGAGCTATAAAGGTTGAATGAGATATTATTTCAGGCAGAAAAGTAAAAGCTAACATTTCCTGAAAAAGCCAAACTCAAGTCTCTGGAGGTTCAAAGCTCAGCTCATGCAACACCTCATTCCCGTTTCCTTCCGCTTTGTATTACAGTCAACTGTTTAAATGACCTCATCTACCGACGGTGTGAAATCTCCTGGATATACGACTCCAGTTTTGGGTTTTGTTTTGTTTTTTGTCCCACACCCACTAATACATAGCTGTGTACTTTTGCGTAGCCAATAAACAATAGCATGAGTAGTAGAAGTTTAAATATTTGGAATAGTAACAAATGATGCATTTGCTGCTTTTAGGGTTGAAAGGCTTAACTAAAGCTTAAGGGATCTTTCAGCATCATACCTCCTTTTTCAGAGAAAAATCCATTTTATTAAAAACATTTCTTTAATAGAGCAGATAGAAATTTTCCCTGTGTTTCATTTCTCCTTCCTATCCCCAGTTTCCCAGACTCACGGCATTATGCTCCCCTTCAGTTAATTTCCCAAGAACCTTCTGTGCCTGAAGGGTAGACATGATGATATACATTGCTCAGACGTCCTAACAGAAAGGAAGGACTTACAGTCTTCCAGACAGAAGTGCTGCCCCAAGGCTCCCCTCTGCTGTCAGCCGTCTTTGGGGACTGTCTCCACTGAAGCGGCAGCCTTGCTGGGTCCAACCATCTTCCAGGGCTGCCTGCATCCCAAATGACTCACCTGTGTGCCAGACCCCTTGCTCTAATCAGAAACCACCTGAGAGGCATCCCAGCTCTAGGGCTCCTAATAGGGTGGACGGAGGCCTTCGTGGGGACCACACCCACCCCGACTTCTCCCTCTGCCTGTCCTGCTTTCTTCCTTAGAGGTGGTCCCAGGAACACTTGCTAACAAACACCTTGGCCACCAATGTCCATTTCACCGTCAACAAACAACCTGTGACTGCCTATAAAATTTTAGGTGTTAGGCATAAAGAAATTACTAAAGGATGAAGTCACGGTTTTTCCCAAATTAATAAAACAATAGGGGGGAAATACCGGTAAGTCCACCGCTCCCTTACAACATGCAAAGGTGTGTAAGAGCCACACAGGGTGTTGTTAGGGTCCAGCAGACTCTTCTATCCCAGAGGGGTGGGAAGAGAAAGGTTATCAAGACAGGCTTCTTGTAGGAGCTGTGTGCAAAAGACAAGCAGGGGTTACCGGGCCGAGACAAGGCAGAGTTGGAGGCAGAAGGAAGAAGATGAGAAAAATCACGAACATGTGAGAGTTCCTGGAATGCCGAAGGCAGGCCACACCAACGAGCACAGCAGAAGTGACACGTGAGGGGAAGGTGGGCCAAGCACTTACAGGTCATCCCGACAAGTGTTGCTCTTGACATTTTTATAGACAGAGACACAAGGCAGATGACTTTCCCATGCAACCTATACTTCCAGATTTTTCCAACGCCTCACCTCTACCAAAACTCTTGGGAAGAATAAAGCAAAAAGTAGCACAGATACTTTGGGAGGATGAGCATGGTATGGACAATGCCTTTATATAAACATGCAATCATCTATTATACATGGAATAAGTCATTTTATAAGAAAAATCCCCAGCACATAAATTTTTTCAAAATCTATTATTTTATTGTGAAAAAGAACCTTGTCTTTTTTTTCAGACCTCTATCACATAGGTAATATTAAAAAGGTAAACATGCCCTGGCTGGTGTAGCTCAGGGGATTGAGCATGGGCTGTGAATCAGAGGGTCCCGGTTCGATTCCCAGTCGGGGCACATGCCTGGGTTGCGGGCCAGGTCCCCAGTGAGGGCCATGTGAGAGGCAACCGTACATTGCTGTTTCTCTTCCTCTTTTTCTCCCTCCCTTCTCCTCTCTCCAAAAATAAATAAATAAATAAATAAAATCTTTAAAAAAATAATAAAAAAAATAAAAAGGTAAACATGGACTACTGAAGAGTACATACGGTATTTATTGTTACTGAAATAAATGAGGTTGTCAGATTTAACCTTTAGTTATATGACTTATCTTCTCGTAAGTTTTGTTTTCATCATCATTTTGCTGTTCATTGGTAATCATAAGTGTTTGTCACTATGGATAAGAATGTTCATAGCATTATACACAATATAAATGTTGGAGCTTCCTTCCTCTATCTTTGCCTTCCTTCTTATAAAAATTATCTGCGAGTAAAGGTACATGAGCACAGTTAATAACTGAAACCACAACTCACAAATACTACCAAAACTACTGACAAGCAGAGTTACCAGCTGTGCGCCGAGAACCAGTAGGCAACGGGCCCGATACGCAAGGCCGCCGGTTTTGCACAATCCCTAGTCCCTCGCTGGTCATGGCGTCACCTCTCTGCCTAACACACAGAGATGATACTGAATAAAAAGGAGTGTAAACAACGCTGCCATAGACGTAAACTTGAATCCAGTCTATTTTCCTTTAAAACCATAAGTAATGTTTAAACTCTAATACCTGACATTATCAGTTACACTTTGCTTGTGACAGCCACACAAATGACCAGTCCTCGCCAGGCTGCTGCAGTGCCATGACAGAGAATCACTCCTCGAAGCAACAAGGAACCACAGGGGTGTTTAAAGCAAGAGAGGCGTGTTTGGATTTATAGCTTGGATAGGTCTCTCTAGAGCCCGATGGAGGATGGAATAAAAATAAAAAGAAGGGTTTAGCGAGCTGTAACAAAACTCACAGGAGATACGGTGGGGGTCTGCGCATCTCGGGCGACTGGGAGTATCAGCCTGCTGGCCAGACACTTCCATGGACTGGGCCTTTGACTCCTGCACTTGCCAACAGAGTCCCACGAAAGAGTTGAGCAAGGCAAGCTAGCTGACCAAGAAAACCTTCTGCTTGCTGTGCGTGTCTCTCTGGTTTTGAGGCAGGCCTATTACCCTGACTAATAAAGCAGAAAATTAGCTATTAGAGAAGTACTCATGATTAGATTTAGAAGCTCAATAACACTCAAAAACAAGAGTTGAAAATCCAAATGGAGTTTGTAGGTACAAGAGTTTAACTGAGTGGAAAAAAGTCAGTTACTGCTTGATTTTTTTCCTCTAAAACTACTACTATAGTTCTCTCCAAATACTGCCAGATACAAAAATATCAACTTCTCTGGAAACAGAAATCAGTTTCATAGGGCAAATCTCACCAATAATAAGTCTTTTACCACAATCGCTCTAGCCCCTTTCACTCCCTGCCACCACAGGGTTGTCACTTCTGATTCACAAAGGACCTTTACACAACAGCCAGAAGAGACAAATTTAGTTGTACATGACAAAGTACTGTGTGTGATGCACCAAAATTCTGTCTTTGGAACTACAGAAGAGTCAAAAACTACATTAAATTGGTTGAAGGGAAATGTGTCTAGTGGAAAGATTTCATGAATGTGCCCCTAGTGGCTTTCGTCAGGTTAGACTGTACTTCAGCTTGCTCATTCATAAAATGAGATGATAAAAAGCTCCTGTGCCAGAGGTTGTTATGAACAGTAAATGAGACTCCTGTAAAGTCCGTAACCTAGGGCCTGGGAGAGAGGAGTCACCTGAGGGTGATGCTGAGTGTGGTGATGATAATATATGATTGTGCATGGTACAGGAAGTGAACTGTGTGACAAATCCGCCAGCTCCTTTTTTTTTTTTTTTTTTTTTTTTTTTTTTTGAGAAAATGATCCTTCATTGACCAAACCAATGACTTGTTAGGCTGCAGAGCCAGTCTATCTTCCTTCCCATAAATGAAACAAAAACAAATAAGAAAACTAAATGACCCCTAAGTCAAACCATTCCCCAGTGGAAGAAGGCCTCAGAAGGAGGAAAGGGAGAGGCTGAGGAGGGGACACACACATGCCTTAGGAGCTGGTTGGAAAATAACAGTAACACACCCTGCTCGCTCTTCGCTGCTTTTAGGATCAGAGGTTTCTGCAGTGTTCTGAGCATCTCATAAACTGTTATCTTCTGAAGGCTTCCAAAGTCCCAGGCAAAAGGAGAAGTCATAAGTTTTGGCTCCTAATCAATTTTAAAGAAGCAGATTGGACAAGGGTGTGGGGATGGCCTGAGGGAGTGGGGTGGGGGCTGGGTGAAGAGGGCGAAAGGGGAAAACTTGGGACAACTGTAAGAGCATAAACAATAACACATGCTTTAAAAAAAGAAGTGGATTCTGGCTACTGATTATTACTGGAAGAGAAAGTGAGGTTTTAAGGATGATTTTTCAGCTGGTTATCGTTTACGAAAAAGGGGGAGATAAAAAGACCTGAAGAGATACACAGGGTAAAACACACAATGTGAATCCTGAAAGGAGAACCAAGACATGGAACTAAAGAATCACACCAGAACCCAAAAAAGCAAAACAGCTGACTAGGCGGTAATTGTGTCAAATCAACCACTTACAGCTCAACAGATCGCACGCAAAGGACACACATTTCTAAGGATATTTATGGGTCAGTAAATCATCTAAGATAAAGATTCCCAAATCACTTGCCCCAGAATAGAAAATCTTACAAACATTGATGCCAAGTTTCATGCTAACATTCAATGCAATTTTGGAATTTTCAGAAATAACATATTGCAACAACAAATGTGTCTGCTCCCAGCAAGAAATCCTGCCACTGCGACTGGCCAAGACAGTGACTGACAGCTTGAAATTCATTTAGAGGAGATGACTCAGGACGAAAATGGAACTGATGATGCAGACAGTGGCTTTCCTTCAGAGGTACGCTTCAACAAACTGCTGCCCCCCCCCCCCCCCCCGCCGCTGAAATCAGCCATGCAAAATACTTTAAGAAAAGTAGAGACGATACTGGACCAGCCTCTTCTATAATATCATGCTAATCAAAAGCTTTTCTTGGAATCTTGCTTCCCACATGCTTGAGAACTAGAAAAAACCTGTGCTTAAAATTTAATTTTTGTATTCAAAATCTTCCTGTTTTCTAGGCTCCATTCCACAGCAAGACATCCCCCAGCAGATAGGACCCTGTCTCCCAGGCCTGGTCCTGCCTGCGGCACAGCTGGGAGCTCCGTACACTTTTACTGCTCAGTTATGGAAGAAGAGACTTAGAGTTTGAGATTCAATACTTTTGCTACCTTGAGTTTTCAAATGATCTGTTAAGGACTGAGTGAAGTAGGATGATTTCATGTCAAGATTCATGACTCATTTAAAATAAATCCATCAACAACGTACCATTTCCAATGGGTTTATATTAGAAACAATGCCAACATCACCAACAAATTTATGCTGCTAATGTAGCTCTGAATATATGAGGCATGTGATTTATAGAAACAACTGAACAAGAGCCTTAGAAAATTCAGTTTCAAGGTATATGGGATATTTTCTAATTGCTTTATAATATTGAACTCTTATTAGAGATCCTATAGACCCAAAAGAGAAAAAGAAAACCAACAGCAGAAGTTCAGACATTCTTTGGTCTAACAGCTTTTGTCATTCCCTATGATTCACCTCGGTTTCACTTGAGCTGGGCGCTGCCCACAGCACGCCTCAGGAGCCCTCCGCGGGCGGCGTGACGGGCACCAAAGGATGCCCCAGATACTTTGCCATCAAACAATTTCCTTATGTGATTTTCTTCTTCCACAAAGAGAGAAATCAACCGCTGAAACAGCAAGTTTAGGACTCACCCACATTGTCCACGTCCCAACGCCCAGTAATAACATTTTTCCAGAGGGCAGGCAGGTCCGTGTTCCATGTTCCGAGAGGCAGCGCAGCGTGCAGGGCATGCAAAACAAGAGAGGAAAGATTAGTTTAGGAACAAATCCACAGCCGGCAATCACATACCCCTTACTGAACATAGTAACAATAGCTGCCCCCTTTCCAGAAATCGCCCCACTACTGAGACACCCTGGGTTAAAGGGAAAGTTGCTACAGAAAAACAAGGTAAATAATTCATGAAATATCCAAAGAGATCTTTCATTAACATTTTTATTTAGCAGTTGCAAATAAAAGGGAAAAAAACGTGTAAGCCACATAAGAACAAGTAATAGATGTTTGCAGAAAGATCCTATGAAAGAGTTGAATGAACATTTAGGGACATAAAAATAATTAAAGCAAGTCTGGACTGGAATAGGGAGGAAAAATCTATGGCAAGATCAAAGACTTAGGCTGACTCAAAATCATAATCAGAAAACTAAGTAAAATTATTTATATATGCCAACAAACATTTGACTAAAATAATTCTAATTACACACTCTCACAGAATATCAATTACAACCCATTTTAGATGTGCTACAGGTCAGAGCCACAGAATTTGAATTCTTCAAAAAAAGAGCCAAAGAAATAAATTATTGTTATTATCCTTTTTAACATAGCCCCCCACCCCCTGCCAAATTTACATGGCATTCAATTTCTAGGAAGCATTGTTTTTCAATCCTATAAGCCATAATAGTTGCTCTATTAGGGAAGAAATTTCACAGCATAAAACCATATAAAACATTTTCAAGTAGATGGAAGTCTCCAAACTGAGCCTTTAGTTAAAACAATTCGTCTGTCATAGGCTTTCCACATGAGCAATCGCACTGGGAAACCAGCCTGTGCCAAGGTCACGCTAAAAGAATTCTATGATCACCAATTCCACCGTAGCCTCCTAGGCTTCCGCCTTACGATGTGCACTACTAATTTATTCCATCAAAAGCTACTGTGAGACTCAGGAGAACTGAAAGCAGGGAGAGTCTCAAAGAGATATTTGTTGATAGCTCCATTGTATACAATAGCCAAAAAGTGGAAGCAATCTAAATGTCCACTGACAGATAAATGGATAATCAAAAATGCGGTCCATACACACAATGGAATATTATTCAGCCTTTAAAAGGAATGAAATTCTGACAGGAGCCACAACATAAATGAACCTCAGGGATATTAAGCTAAGTGAAGCAGGCAAGTTACAAACGGGCAAAAACCATATGATTCCACTCATATGAGGTACTTATTGTAATCAAATTCACAGAGACGGAAAATAGAATGGTGGGTTGCCAGGAGTTGGAGGGAGAAGGAAATTGGGAGTTGTTATTCAATGGGAAGGTGGAGAGAGTTCTGGAGATTGGTTGCGTGATGTGAATGCAGATAACACTACTCAACTGTACACTTAAAAATGGGTAAGATGCTAAATTTTGTTATGTGTATTTTACTGCAATTAAAAACAAAAAAGCTACTATCAGAATGATTCTTGGAACTAGCTGGCCACCTTGTATAGATCCAGTCTTCGAAGGAAAGAATGAATGAGCGTAAGTCAACACTCAGTATAAAGTATCAAAAACTAATTTGTAATAGAATAGAAGCCAGCCTAGAAGAAATTCAAGAAACTTGGTCTTCCTTTCAGCACATGGCAGGATGACAGTAGTCGCTTGAAGGGCTTTGGAAGAAACAACTGATAAGCCTCCAAGAAACAGAAATGACAGCCAGGCTGTCCACACAGTCCACTCCTCAAAGAAGGCAGGGCACTGACCTCTCCTGCTCTACCCAAGTCCACGGACACCCTGAAAAGTGTCCCTGCAAGTTGTTCCTACTGTCCATTGGATATTTTAAAAGTTGAACAACTTGGGTTGTAGATAGTGTTTTGTTTAATCTAGTCTCTCAAGTCCAGATAATGAATGGTGAATTTTCTTCCCATGTGAATTTTAAATGTATGGCGAAAGAATACAGTTGATTTTCCCTCGACGTTAACTATTTTTATTTGCTAAGGGATCACAAAAGGAAATACACTGGTGAATATATGGGTCACAATGATGGAAGTAATTTTAAATATCTGCTTTCAATCACCTTCTGCTCACCATTTCCATCACCAGGCCCCTGTGTACAGGGCTGCCCTCCCAATGAGGGAGACAAGTTACATAAGGAAAGGCTTAGGGAATCAGAGGTATGGGCTCAGTGGTCTTAAGGAACTGGGTAACCTTGAGCAAGCCACTAAACATCTTTGTTTCCCCGAGAGAAAGGGAGTATAATAGATATACTTGTTTTCTCACAGAGTTCCGGTAACGATCAAGTGAAACGACGCTTGAAAAAAAAGACATTTGAGAAACACAAAGCAGTGTAAATTCAGGGTGGGCTTTGGAATGTCCCTAGTGATTGTCTGCCTCTGGCAGGAATGCTCAGTTCCTTTCCAGAAGATGAGAAATATCCAAATACGACAGGATATGCTGAAGCTTCAACTGCACTTTCCAACCTTATTTCCCATTATCCCTGTCTTTCATCCTGTTGACTTATTCCAACCAAATGAAGGCTCATGAGTCTAAAGTAGGAGACTCTTGCCCTGGCTGGTGTGGCTCAGCGGATTGAGCACGGGCTGCGAACCAAAGGATGGCTGGTTCAATTCCCAGTCAGGGCATAGGCCTGGGTTGTGGGCAGGTCCCAAGTGGGGGCCACGTGAGAGGCAACCACACACTGATGTTTCTCTCCCTTTCTTTCTCCTTCCCTTCCCCTCTCTCTAAAAATAAATAAATAAAATCTTTTAAAAAATAATAAAGTAGGAGGCTCTTAAAGTATAATCCTGGACCTTGGGAGGTCCCTAAAACCCTTCTAGGAGGTTTGTGAGGTGCTAGTCATACTAACACATTATTTGCCTTTTCACTGTCATTGTCTTAGGAGTGTGCAGTGGAAGTTCCTCGAAGCTACCTGTATATGATATCTCGTCCTCAGTTTCTAATGCAGAAGCGGGCATCGGAATCCGCTCTCTTCTATTAAACCAGACATTTAAAAGGTTTGTGATGCCACTCTTTCCTCTAAATTATTTATGTTTCAGAAAACATAGTTAACTTTCATAAAAATATTTATGTTAACATGGAATGGATTTTTACTGTTATTTTTAAGTGAATTAAAAGTATTAAAGAATTCTCCATTGTGATTTGTAAAGCAGTAAACATCGGTAGGCATAACACATAAACGAAAGTACTTTGCGGTCTTCAATTATTTCTAAGAATGTATAGGGGTTCCGAGACGGAAACGTTTGAGAACCGCCGTGGGCAGAGCAGGCAGAGGGAGAACAGATGACAGAAGACGAGGCTGCGGAGGATGTAGGAGACCTTGAGGCAGGAGCGCCCCCGGGGCGGGCGACGGTTCGGGTCTCCGTGGACCAGCAGCAGGAGGCTGTTCCCACGTGTACGGCGCTGCGGTTACAGTCCCTTTCTCTGTATGTGCCAGTTACATGGAGCCACTTAGTGTGCGACTTCCTTTTCAGCCTTATAATGATTATTACAAAAAATGAATTAATAAACCTCCATCCTAAAGCTCCATCACCCTATGATAAATCTCAAGGTTGTTTTCAAAGAGTCATTTCCCCTGTGCGGTCAGATGCAGTGTCTGTACTGTGCTTGCCTTTATTTTTTTTTTTTTAATTTTTATTTATTTTTTGTATTATGCTTACTTTTGAAAACCAACTTGATGGCTAATTTGGAAGTGGGAAATATTTATGGACGAGCTTCCTTTTATCTCCCAAAACTGGTGCCCACATTCCGATGAAACCGAAACTAGGGTCAAGGCGCCTGCGGCAATGATGCTGGTGCGTGAGTTGGGGGGAAAGAAGCCCCCGGTAAAAACGGCCTTTTTCTAAGCCCGGCGTGGCCCTCCTGGGAGCTGGCAAAGGCTCTCTGCTCTCCTTGTGGGCTGTTTTGTACCTCTCCTCTCAGACGTTGTTGCAAACTATTTCTTCTCAAGTCCCCTCTGCACTCCCCACCCTCTTAGGAAAAAAGACTCACTTCTCTCTTCAACAAGAAGCTACGGGCAGGAAGTTACAGAGTTAACATTCATGCACTATGATGATAAAATTTATGAGTTGTAACTTTCGTGTCAGCGAGATAAAAATAACTATTTTAATATGCAGTTTCCAGGAATAAATAGCACTGAAAGTGTGATTATGGTTTTCATGACAAGAAAATAATTGTATGTTAATAAAATCAGTGAGAAAAGACAGGTCTAAGCCATGTCCATGTACAGGAATACGTGTGAAGAGGGGCTATGGAATTTAGCCAGGGGACAAAGCTAGTCACAACGAACACTTTATCAAAGTACCTTCTCCAGGGGCAGCATGACTGTGGGAACAGCCTTTACCTTAAAGGAAGGAACTGATAAGATGCTAGAAACTTCAATCAAAACTGAGATGGTAAAACATCAAGTCCCTGGGTTATCGTTTAAAAATGCTAACTACATCTGAGCAAAAACACGAAAAAGGCATGGAATTAAGCTTCTCAGTGTATCTAATTGAACCATTTTAAGAAGACGCTTGTATTTGTGTGTGTGTGTGTGTATGTGTGTTTTGTTTTTGAGGAGTGTGGAAGAAGGAGAGAAACAATGATTACACAGAGATGGTCTGTCTTTTTTGAACTGACTTTGGTTTGGGGGCCACTTGCCCTGTGCGCTTTGATTTTGCTATTTCTTAACATTACATACTACACAGATGTGCTAAAGGCTGAAAATAAGCTTTTCCGCCCTCAGCTGAGAAGAGTTTGTGAACAGAGCTCCTCAGTGGGTGGCAGTTCTTTCTCTCCTTCTTTCTCCTTTTCTTCCCATCCCAGTGGGCCATCTGCACGCTTCTCAACTTTTAGGTACCTATGATGTATATACATACAAAAAAAGCTATTTTTCAAGAGAAAGAGGAAAGTAGAAATAGGGCAAATGTATTTATAGTGAAGATGGATGTCTGTAATTAAGCAATATATTAAAAAATAGAATCTCCTACCCATTGATGACTTGGTTGAAACCCTCCTCCCTGACAATGATCATGGAAACTCAATAGTTGGGGCATCTACAAACTCCTTCAACTTGCAGGTTTGTCTAGAATCTGCCTGTGATTTCATTTACTTTCTCTTTCTGATGGGTTCTCCTTTCTCCTTTTTTGCAAAGACAACCCCTTTTCTGTGCCGTGTAATCCTTCCCTTCGAAGGTCTGGTTGTATATTGGTTTAATAAGATTTCAAACCCTTTTGTTTATGGCAAGTGACGTTGTTTAAATCCACTTGTTCATGCCAAGGACAAAAAAAAAAGTTGCTTTTAGAAGTAATTGCTTTGGTACCAGAATGAAGGAAGTTGTGTCAGGATATCATCATCTCATGTATTGTCACTGATCAGCTCCTTAGGGGCTTCTCTGGGGGCTTACCAATCACAACCTGTGGAGAAGCAATATGGCAGGAGGACATTTAGACTGTAAACGCTGAGAGTTTGTGAGGACTCTCTGGGCAAGGCGCACTTTGCTGACTGAGCTCTCTGAAGGTCCCGAGACACTTCCTGTTGCCAACACCAAGGCGACTCTTTGGTGGGCAGTGGTGCTACCTTCTGCAGCCGTCCCTGGAGTGATAGCCCTGGGGCAGCCTCGCCTGTCCTCAACACCGGCACCTCCTTCCCTAGCATCATGCTCTAGCAACAAGGGACTTTCTTTTTGCACTGGCAGCTGGAAGTCAGCTTGCAGCTGGACAAGCCACCTCTCCCGAAAACTTGTATGAAAAGATACACCTCTGTTAAATTTGGACTTTATTCCTTTTATTGCCCCATGCCTAGAACGAGAGTGTGATTAAGCTGTCATTTGTTTGCAGTATGTTATTTCTTTATCGGCTTACTAAGAGATATTATTTTGCATGCTACTGCTTGTGAAATTATAATTCCCACAGCAAAACCTGTGCTAAGTAAACTGCTGGCAAAGACAGAACTAGCCTCTGAGTACAACTTTGCTGCCTCCCCTCAAACAAAACAAAACAGCGAGAAATGCCCTTTGGCCTGGGAGGTCCTTGTTCTGTGCCCTCTGGTTCTGTCCTAAAAAACACGCGATACAATAGAATACTGTTGTTTTATATGGGTTTTAACCTTATAAAAATGGCATTATATCATTCAATTTTCTCCAATGTTTTTTTTTGATCAATATTATTAAGATTCATCCCAATGGTTGTTTTTTAGCTACAATTCATTCATTTTTCTGGCTGTATAAAATCCCACTTTGTGAATATGTAGTAATTTATTTACCCATTCTCCTGTCCATAGACATTTGTGTTGCTTCCAATTTCTTGCTATTTTGAATATTTTTGAAAGATTTCTTAGTGTGTATGTGTGACAACTTCTCAATGGTATATAATTATATGCAGAATTACTATATTGGATAATGTGCCATCTTTAGAAGATAATGCATAATTGTTTTTCAACATTATTACCAATTTACCTGCTTTTCTCCTGCGATGTGTAAGATTTGATATTTAATAAAATTCTCTTTTTAAAACTCATCATTATCACATTTTATATCATGTTTATTAGTGTGTATATACTTCTCACCCTATAAACTGATAAGCATAATTATTTATTCACAATTGTATTCCGATCAGTACCTTGCTTATAAAAAATGTTAGATGAAAATAAAACTGAAGTATACACAACAGCCTGCATTTGATTTGAATTAAAAGATTTTCTACTTTTGAATGCAAATAGCATGTAAGGATTATGAGGTTATTAATCCTTTGCACAAAAATATGATTAATTCAATTAGATTGCTTTCCTACTATTACCAAGTTAGATCAGCACAAGTAAGAAAATGGTGGTCTTACCTGAGGAAGAGAGAAGGTAATAAACTTGGAGCAAGAAGTACATTTTGGGAGGCAAGGAAGTCTAACAATAAGCATAAAAGGGTGACTCCGCGTAGCATGAGAACACCAGAGCCAGAGAAATGGGCTTGAGGAGGTCGATGAGGGATTCCAGAAGGGGCACAACGCACCACATACTTATCCAAAGATGTGTACCTTAGACTATCCGTGTGACTGCCTGTTCTAGAGTCTCACAACTATAGTTAGTGATAGTTACAATTTTTTTGTAATGTAGATTGAATACAGTTGTCTGGGCTAGCCTGGAAACCCAACCATAATTTTTAACAACTCCTCTCATGGCAAAGAATTCAAAATTCCAAACAACTACTGACAAATGCACTTTTGGAAAAATGACTCATTTGTAACATGGGGAATGCCTATATTCAGAAAGTAGGTCTCTGACTTCTATCACTCGAATCTTTTCATCCCTAGGGCTAAAGGAGCCAGAACCAGAAGAAAAGAAGCATTTCCATGCTCTTAAAAACAAAATGCACAGCATCTATAAAACTACTCTTTGATCACTGCTTATCTTCTGCTTTGAAAAATAACTCAAAAAGAAATGCCCAAACCTCCCAAAGTATGAGCTATGTAGGCATTGCATACGAGGGAGATATAAAAAGTGTTTTTAAAAACCATGAGCTCAAAAAAAGAGGAAGACTGTGTCAGCATTGCTCCCCTGTGTCGAAGGGCAAGGGACAACACCGAAGCCGAGTTTGTCCTCCCCGTGAATGCAGCTGAAAAACTAAAGGCTTCAGAACACTCAGAGGTCATTGACCTTGTCTTGCCCACATCTTTGATGCTGGCTTTCACATCATGTGCAAACTGTTACTTTAGTAGGTCAATGCCAAAAAGCAAATTCCTGAATTCAGTGTGTTTCTTTGCGAACAGAGAAGAAGAGTCAACAAAAAATGAGTAAGCACTACACCTTAACTCTCCAGCAAGCAACCCCAGACAAACACACTCAGCTTGTCTCTGCGGCAACAAAACCATCCAACCATCAAGAAGAGGGAGCACTTGGAACGGAACTCAGTGTTTTCAGCTCCAGGAGAAGGCACGTGCTCAGGGCACTCTGGTGTTAGAGGGATAACTGATTGCTCAAGTTAGAGAGAGAGGCTTGCAATCTTTAAAATATTACTCTAATTAACTCAGACACTTAAACATTTTTGAAAATACACAAACAGATGAGCCCTAATTTCTGTCTTAGTTTAGAATGGTAAATCAAGGCATAATTATTTGTATTTACTATTTAACTATAACTATTTTTATTTACTGAACACCTACTATGTGCTACATATAAAAGGACAGCCCTACAAAAATATGAGTCTTGGCTATTAAGAGAGGTTTTTTTTTTATTTGTTTGTTTCGTATTTTGGTTTTTGGGGTTTTTTTTGTGTGAGGGGGGACAAGGTGATGTTCGGGGCAATGGACAGAAAAAGACACATTTTGCTGACCGATAAACTTTCGATGAACACAGTGCAGTTTGCTCCGTGGAGTCCACAGTATACGGTGGTCACTCCCATCCACAGCCAACCCAGTGAAGTGCAAGGTGAAGAAATGATTCTTTCCTCTTTTTTTTTGTTTTATTTTCTTGTATTTTTTTCTATTCTCAACTCTTTTCCTCAGTCTTGCTAAACTAATACTTTTGGTTAGAGTAATAATGTTACGCGTCAGGCACTTATTCTCAAATCAGCTCATTTCCAGGCGGTACATTAACTGCACCGTCTTAGAAAGCGCTGGTGGTTCAGTTCAGCTGTTCTTGGAAGCATCCTGTAAGCAGCTCCCAGTTAAAGCCACTTGCTGCATTCCTGCCCTGCCTACTGAGTTTTCTCTTCCACCATACTAAGCGCTAGTCAGATGTAACCAAAAACTCCCTTTCCTTATGCCAATTGGAGGCCAGGAGAACATGCTGTGCTTTAGCTGCTATCTATTATTTCAATAGATTTTAATGGGAAACACAAATAAATCATTTTACTAGACTTTGTAAAGATTATTCAGAATATCTTTGAAATCACCCAAATCTGTGAGGAAAGGTCAAAGAAGACACAAATCAAGTGAACTTCCAGGTACTATGGTTAAACTGTAAAAGTGTTAAACCAGTTCAGAAAAACAATGGCTGTCATCAGGTTGATGTGATCAATTATTCAGAGAACAAAAACCTGTGGTTACTCACCCTAATAATGATACTACTATTGTCATTATTTAGTATTTGTTGTATAACAGATCCTGTGCAAAGTGGTAGCTTGATTTCCTCCTATCAAACTTTTGTTTCAATAACACCGACCTGTAAAAACTATCATGAAGTTTACGCTGTATTATAGGTTTAAAAAATTAACCTATGATGATGCTTTAGGATTGTAGGTTTGAAAGCCGAAGCAGCTGTAACTCTGTCATAGAGATGGATAAACTGTCATCCAGGGAAAGTAAGTGGTGATGAACCCACAATCTGGAAAATTATATCTCTGCTTCTTTCTCCTGAAATACACTTAGATATCTTCTAACCATACCATAGGGTGAGAAAAGCTACACTGCAGATAAAATACTACGTGCAGTAACCTGAAAAGTAAGGGTATATTAAAAGTATGAGACACGAAACACTCAGTGAAAAGGTTTGGCAGCGCGGCTACTTGTATACTTAAGCAGCATCACTCACGGTGGCATTACCTAGTTGTCATCTTCATCTATTTTTCAAAGGAAGCACATAGATAAGAACAGCACAAATTGCTCATCTTTTAGAGGTAAAACATAGATGAAGTTTTAACATGATATTATTCCCCTGGATTCATAAATTTTGTGAGAGAAAGTTATCTAAGCCACCCAAACTCTCAAAAATAAAATCTCTATATTTTTAGCTTTTGTTATTCCAACATCCAACCATAAAGATAAAAAGTAAGGAGTCTCCTGGGAAAGAACCCAGGTCAAGGGAGAAGAGAATCGAGGTACAAACTGCGGTGCTGTGTCAGCGTGGGGTGCTGGGCTGGTGCAAACGCTTCCTGGCTGCCCGCCGAACGCCCTGGGCTCTAGTACCAGGGGTGTCCGCCCTGCTGGCCGCATGCAGCTCAGGACGGCTATGGATGCACCCCAACACAAAATCGTAAATCTACTTAAAACATGATGAGCTTTTTTGTGATTTTGTGTCACAATGTATTTAATGTGTGGCCCAGAGAGCCCAACGGTTGGACACCCCTGAGAGTCTACTCTGTCAGAATTTCTCCGCCCCTAGCCGGAGTTCATCTTTCTGTGTCTAACCTCCTTGTATTACTCTTGTGCATAAAATCCGTCCATGGTTTCCCTTTGTCTATTGGATAAATTCCAAAATTTTGTAAGTTACAAGCTGGGTATACATGCTTAAGCATATTATATACCAGGCATTTCATATGAAAACATGGAAGCCACAACAACAGACTTGGACTGCGACACAGAGTGTGTCTTGCTCCAACCTCCATTCCAGCACCTGGACCCTCGTGCCTGAGTCCTGAGTGAAGCTGTCACTCCACTGCAATCACAGAATTCGCTCCGTGGCAGTGTTGTGCGGCGGGGCTGCCAGGGCAGAGATGAACGCTGGACCCCGCGCGCTGGTAGGAGAACGCAGCAGACGGAGCAGTGATCCAGACCTGCTCCCAGGCCAGACCTCAGGGCCGCTGAGGAACGCGTTAGCCACTGGCAGTGTGGGTGACTCTCTGGCTGTTAGACCACAATGGGTTTACTGGCATCCATCGGTGCCTTTAGGATCTTTGCTATTAAATGTCACTGTGGTAGCCAGAATAAGAGCGAGTAAAAATGGCTGGGTGCAGGCAGCACAGAGAGGATTTGGTTTTACAAGCAGGAAAGAGATCCCCATGGACCCTCAGGCCAGTGTTGGGAGAGATCTGAGTACAGTTAGAATCACCATCGCTGCAGGTGGTGGTAGGGTCAAAGCAATACAGCTGTATTGCAGTTACTAAGCTGTTCGGCCTCGGAAACGCGGATTCCACTATAAGTTGAGTGCTCTTTAAATAAACAAAAAGATCAGATCAGTCCACTTGAAAAAAAAAATGAAGCGTAGCAGTTTTATCTAATTGTCTTGGTAATTAAGTGATCAATATAGATCCCTGCAAGATGAAGGAATCTAAATGAATTAGTTACAGATTATTTAGTGCTGACAGAGATAGGTGTCTATGAAACTCATTTTTCCACCATGAATGATGGGTATATAGAGGGGGCAGACCAAGAAAATAATATCTATTCCAGCTTGAAAGGCAGAAACATTCTGCAGTAGGATTATCAGGTCTACATTTCTACTTGCATTTTGCTTTGTTTACTGTTAAAAAATGTAAAAAGTGGGAAAGAGAAATTTACATTTAAATATTTTCAACATCAACATTTTTTTAATGCTTAAAAATAAATAAATGTAGTCAGAACAAAAAGCTTGAACTATAAAGATTGAAAGTAAAAGTTGATTGGCTAAATATAAATTTTCATACTGAATTAAATGTTTTATTAACATCTATGTTTTACTTTCATGTACATTTTATTAATATACACCACATGACACAGACAAATGGGTGCTTTGTTTGAGCACCATGCACCAGTTACTTTACAAGTAATATTTCTAGTTCTTACAACAACTCTGCTAAGTAGTGTTCCCAAACTACTTATGCAGAAGAAGAGACTAAGACTCAGAAAACTTGGGCGACCGGTCCCCAGACATTCAGCTGGAACCTCCTGGCACTGGGGCACAGCGAGGCGAGTGTGTAGCTCGTCTCCTCTCGGTCAAACCCTTATCTCAGGGTCTGTTTCCAATGGAATCAGACTAATACTGATTATGCAGATGGGTGATATGTGTATACAGGTGGGGAACAGCAGCTTAGCTTGTCGGAGTGTAGAAGGTAGGTGTAGGTAGAGAGACTATTCTCCAAAAATATCAACATTTAAACAATGTTTAAAGAACCATGTTGAAAGTCATTGTTAAGACCACCATGAAAAGGTGTTTAAAGAATCGGCATGAGAGCACAACACTGTAAAACAGAGGAAAACAAACAAAGGGTGGCACCTTTTATGTGTCCCCATCCCAGCACCCACCCATATACGAATGTTCTCCCCTCTGCTCCTGAAAACACTACCCTGAGACTTACGGAACATTGGCAGGCATGCACCAAACATAGTAGCAAGGCTAGCTGGCTCATTTTACAGAGTATCGCCGTGCTTACTCTGCTTTTTAGGGCTTGCTGGGTATATATTTTTAAACATCTTATTTTGTATAGCTATTTTCTTATTCACAATGCAAACCAAAAGGGCATCCATCATTCAAGGAAACAACTACTTTAAGTGGAGTGCAAATGTATCTTAAACTG
Source organism: Micronycteris hirsuta (assembly GCA_004026765.1). Classification (NCBI taxonomy): domain Eukaryota; kingdom Metazoa; phylum Chordata; class Mammalia; order Chiroptera; family Phyllostomidae; genus Micronycteris; species Micronycteris hirsuta. Next base: position 5,924 of record PVJI01013055.1, on the reverse strand, counting down.
TTTTAAATTATCAGACCTCTAGCTTATCCAAATAATCTTTGCCCCACACAGACCTGGTTTGACGATTTAGCTCTGCAAAATTTGAGGCTGTTGGGGGAAAAAATAAATTCTCTATTTAAAGGTGAATCCGAGTCTCTGACGGAACATTTGATTGTATTTGAATTAGTTATGGTGAATCTCCCATGCTGAATGTTTATATTGAAGGGGTTACAGTGGGGAGATTTGTATGGCACAATGCTGATCATATAAACTACCAGGCTAGTAATGACGGTATCATGAGTGTGACGCTTTATGATGTAATTTGTTTTATTCATCCTCTGTGTGATGCAGAAACTATTATTGCCATTTGTCCAGGAAGAAGCTGTGGCTGACAGTGGCTAAGTAAGCTGTCAGAGGAACTGGGTTGGGAACAGTGTCCTGATGGAAATCACACATGCATGGCCAAATGTCTTCACATGGTGGACCGCCAACGTCTCTTCCAGTTTGCAACATGTTTATGTAAACTTTATAAACACCATGGGTCAAAATCTATAAAACGCAGACACGACAGTTCTTGATCACTTAGATCCGTACAATTCTCACGTTCCAGAGATTTTAATATATAACAAACATAAAAAAATGTCTAATTCCTAACTCTTCGAAACTTCAGTACCTGATCAAGCCCTGTTTTGTTTTTTTTTTTTCTTCTACTTTTTCATTCCTGTGTGCAATGGGCTGTTTATAACTATTTAATGAGGATGGGTTTATCCTCTCAAGTTTTAAAACTGTTTGGAAACATTTCTGTTCTGGAATATGGAAACTGGCAAGCTTTTTATAATAATTTGTTTCTCCGCCTGGCCTCACACATATCACACACACACGAGGAATGGCTTATTCTTTTCATTCTTCTAGATCAGAAACATCTGAACCATGATAATGAATGCATGCATGATTGTATTTTGTAAATCAAGGAGCCGTGATAGGAACCAGATGAAAAGCCTCTAAAAGAGATTCTAGATCAGACAAACCACTGATTCTCGCACATATTTCTGAATGCATTTAGCACTTAATGGGCATCTTGCCCAGCATATCTCATTTTTCTTTCAGCCCAATCACTATCAGCTTGGCTCTCCACATGCCAGTCTGTTTTTGAAAGCTCTGTCCAGCTCCCATGACTATAAGCTCATTTCTATAACGAAGAATATTAGTAATAACACAGATTCTTCCCGTTACCAAAGCTTAAATTATTCATACAATCAGAGCAAAGCGAGGTAGAGGGTGGTCTGTGAAGTCTCCAGGTAAGAGCTTCCTTTCGTGTTGCCTGTGCAGACGCAGTCCAGGGCTGGCTGCCCTCTGACACGGACAGGACTGGGGTCTGGAAGGCCCTTCGTCTCTCGTCACCTCCTCAGGCTGCCCTGCGCAATCATTCACTCAGTGAAGGGCCACTGAGCTCCCACTCTGGGCACCACTCAGTGGTCACTACAAAATGAGCAACTTCTCAATCAACAGGAACACACTAAAGAATAAAGACAACGTATGTGCCACGTGAGAGGAAAAAAGCAGAGCTGCAGAAACCTTCTAAGGACGATCCAGAAAAACTTCATAAGGGAGGTGGTGGCCTTGAAAAACTGGTAGATTTCAAGGTGAAGACAGGATGAGGAGGGGCCGTTCAGGTGAAGAAAATGGATGAGCAAAGGACGTAAAGGGAAAACCTTAAGGTGTGCCTTGGAAATGGTGGCGGGCGCAGTGTTTCCTGTTAGGGCCAGTGGGAGACAACGCTGAGTGTGTAGATAGGATAGGGTTTTGAATATCCGTGTAAATCCAAAGAATCTAGGCCTATCCTTTAGGAAACAGGAGAGACTTGATTTTTGGAGCCAGGAATTGATATAATCAAAGCTATTCTGTAAAAAGATTGAACTGGGTGCAGAAGTGAGGGAAGGTAGGATGAGAGTGGGCTAGGATGATTACCACAGGGTCTGAGCAAGAGGTGACAGAGCCTGGAGTGGGACAGGCGGCGATGTGATGGAAAGGAAGTGACAATGAGAGTCACAACTTGACCACTGGGATTTCTGTGGTATGTGACTACAGGGGAACAATGTGAGAAGATGGTGTAAACAATGAAGACCAGGGCCCTGGCCTGGTGGCTTAGTTGGTAGGAGCCTCATCCTGTACACCAAAAGGCTGTGGGTTCCGTCCCAGGTCAGGTCATAGGTACCTAGGTCGCAGGTTCGATCCTCAGCTGGGGTGTGTATGGGAGGAACTGATCAATGTTTCCCACTGACATCGATGTTTCTCTCTCTCTCCCCTCTCCTCTCTCTAACATCAATAAACATATCCTCTGGGGAGGATTAAAAAAAAAAAAGAAGATCAGGTTTCCCACCTGGTGACTCAGGACGCACTGTACTGACATAAGGGAAGAAAGTAGGAAATTGATGAATAACATTTTTAGACATATTCAGTCTCACGTGATTGAAACAGCTGGGTAAAAATATCTCCTTAGAAATGTGAGACTAGATTCCTAATGGAGGCTGAAAATAAAGATGGGGTAATAATTCATCCAGCCAACCACACTTCTGATGCTAGAAAACCAGAAGCTTCTTGCCAGGAAGCCTTCTTATCCCCATTTTACTGATGGGGACGCTGTGGCTCAGAGACACTAGCCAGGAGTGAGAGGGCTGAGCTCTGATTTACGACCTTGTTTCTCCACCACACTGAGAAAGGATCACACTCTGCCTCCTTTTAGTTCAGAGCTCTCGCTGTTAAGTACTACCGTGCACTCCTTTATCCATGTATCTCTTTTCTCCAGTTCTGATCTCCATTCATTCTATTTGAAATCTTTTCTAACTGGCCTCAATGATATTCAGAACCGTTCCGTGTCTCACCGTTGCTTTTAACCTAGTTAGCTGTGCACTCTTTCATTATAGAAGATCTCAAGACAGTGCCCTTTTAGCTCCCATGCCTTGCATTCTGTACAGTCCCACCAGGATATGAGCCCTCGTTAGCTTTGGGCTGTGCACCCCCAGCACTTCAGAACACATGCTGGACATTTATCAGACCAGTTTTTTTTTTTTTGCAGATCATGTCATCATGACACCAAATGCTCCCAGACAAAAGCCACACATGGTATTCAACTAGCATGAAAACAAAAGAAATTATTTTCTTCTCAGCAATTTGATTTTTATATTGCAGTTTCATTGACTCCCTGGCAGTGTGACAAATCATAAACTTTCTAGCAGCTATTTATATTTCTCCACCTTTACTGTGAAGAGCATGGTCCTACAGCTTTTAAAATTTCTAGCCTCACCCTTACTGGTGTAGTTCAGTGGTTTGGGTGCCCTGCAAATCAAAAGGTTGCCAGTTCAAATTCCAAGCCAGGACCCATACCTGGGTTGCGGGCCAGGTCCCCAACTGATGTTTCTCTCCCTCTCTTTCTTCCTCCCTTCCCCTCTCTCTAAAAATTAAATAAAATCTTTTCTAAAACTTCTAGCCTCTTTAGCAGCTCTCCAATGAAAGTCCTATTTTCTAAGTATTTGTGCGCCTTGCTTTTCTTCGTTAACTAGTTCTGAATCAGAAACTTCTCGGTTCCATGTGCTAGTTCTCACACTTCCCTTCCCAGTACTTTTGATAACTGGAATCACAGATAAATCCTCACAGTGTGGCAGGTGAAAATTACTATTCTCTCTCCAGGTGAGGAAGTGGCCCAGAATGGACTGTGACTCATCAGCCTCCTGGATCTTTTTAATGAACTATTCGCTTAAGTTTTTGCTTAATCATCTCCTCCTTAAAATCCAAACCACAGGACCCATCCGTAGCGCAGTCTGCCTAGCCGCTGCCACTCCAAGAGCAGGATCACTTCACTGAGATCCCTTAAGTGTCTCACGTTTCTATACATTAGCACCAAAATCCTGTTTCCTTTGTGGCCCACCAGCTAGGACGTGTGGGCAGAGGCCATGCCATGTTTGCCCCTGTGTTCCTAACATTTGATTATTAATTTGTGTGAAATGCTCTCATAAATACTTGTGAAAGTAGCGAGACCTCTGTTTCTAGACACATTCAATCAGAAGCTGTTTTAGAGGGCCCTCAACCCCACAGCTGTCATTCTGTTATTTCTAACTAATATCTTAAGTGCATTCTTATTCAAAGTGATTTCACCAGGCCCAAATAGTTCAAAATACATGTAAACAATGTACATTACTCCTCGAAATGACCATGTGAATTAATTTAACATTCTGATTTTAATAGTGATTGATCCTAGCAATTATTAAACGCCTCCCTGGAGATAAGAGGATGAGAAAGGTAGAGCCCTGCCCTCAAGGATATCTCCAATAACTGACAGGCCTAGCAGGGGATAAAGAGGTGATAATCTAACCACAAAATTTTGGTTTTATACCTCTCTTCCTCAGAATGTGTTCCCAAGGTCACCACATGGTCCAGGAAGCCCACTGTAAAGTTGTCTTTGGATACTAAAGTTACAGGAGGGGACTTGAACCCCTTGGCGACGCTTAAGTCTGTGAATGAGAGTGGATCCAGCTGGGAAATGCTTCTGGCAGTCAAAGGAAGGAGAAGGCTTGAAAGGTCATTTCAAAGCCAACCTGAACTTGACGACTTTCCCGCCATGAGTTAAATGGAGGGACACAAGGACCCCCCACAACACCACCGTCCCCGCTCCGGAAGGGGACCCTCACAGGGCCCTGCGGGGGCTGCCGTGAGGGGAAACGCAAGACAAGGGCCACCACCCAGACCCGGCTCTACCAGATTTGTCTCTTTTTAATCAAATGGGATTTAGACTTAAACCAGAATTAGATTTGAGGTTTACAGCAGTTTCTACTATCACTCATTTCACAGGTCCCAGTCCTCTCGGGGCCCGGTCTTCATCCAATGCACTTCGGAAGGAACTACACGGGAGCTGTCCGCGAGCCTGGGGCGCGGGTGGACCGGGCTCTGACGCCCGGTGCCCTGGGGAGAGCGGCGGCCAGGGCCGGGGCTGGACCTCCGGAACGCGTCCGCCGAGCTCCGTCCGAGATCCCGGAGCTCGCCGCAGCGCTACCGCACCTGTGCCCCCCGGGTCCCGGCGTTTTCCCTTTGATCGTCTTTCAGACACCGCCCCTCGCTCCGCAGAGGGTTTCTCCGCCCGCACCCCAGGGTTTCCCGGCGCCGAGGCTTCCCTTCTGCATAATGAAAAGCGAAGCCGGGCTGGCGAGCGGAGGGGGCGGCGGAACACGCCGCGTGGCTGCTGCTCTGAGTCCGCAGCCGCCGCGAGGGCTGTCACCACGCGGTGCGGACCCCGACCTCAACTTCCAACCCAACTCCGGAGCCGGCGAGCGCGCAGCAGCCCCGACGCGCCCTCCCAAGCGGGCCAAGGGCCTTCAGCTGCCGCAGCTCGGAGGAGCCTTGCCGCAGCTGGTCCCCAACCTCCCGTACAGCTTGACCCCCGCCCGCGCGCGCGCCCACCGGCCCCTAGCTCCTCGGCCGGAGCAAGACGCGCGAAAGGGAGCTCGGTGTCCAACGGCCCTAACTTCGACTTCCAAGGGACACTGTGCCCTCCCTGGAGGGCGGCACAGCCTCCTCCAGCCTCCACCGGAGATCCTTAGAGCCGCGCTGCGGGAAGATCAAATGCCCGGTGAGGGGCGCTCCCTGGGATTTTGAAAACCTCCTCGTTCGTCTCAGGAGCGCCTCGAACCCCAACCTGCACCCTTTGGCCAGATGATTTTCACTCCGGGACGTGCCTAGGAGGAGGCCTGCAGCTGGAGCGGGAGGAGAGGAGCCCGCGGCGCCGAGTTGCTGGGATGCAGCCGCGCGCCCCTCGCGGTGAGGGGCGAGGGGACTCTTCGGCTCAGCCCAGCAAGGAGAGTGGGATGCTGCGCCTCCGCCTCGCGGAGGATCACACACACACACACACACACACACACACACACACACACACACACACACACACACACACACAC
>PVJI01013054.1:0-49218 GCA_004026765.1 Micronycteris hirsuta | reverse complement strand
CAAAGAACTTATGTGTATGACCCATGGACAAAAACTAAAGGGTGAGGAATGGGGTGAGGGTGGGGATGGAGAGGAAGAAAGGGGGGATTATGGGACAACTGTAATAACATAATCAATAAAATATATTTTAAAAAAAGACACTCTTTTCTGTGCTGGTTCAGAAAATGACTTGGAATGCTTAATTCTAGAGTCATTCAGGTGAAAGCTGAAGGTGGGGATCCCAGAGAGGAGGGCTCTGGGATCCCCACCCCAACTTCAACCACTGGGCTTCTGGGAAAACCTGTATTACAATGGGGCGCCAGTGATTTTAAAAACAGGTTTGAAAACCATTGGCATAGAAGTCGAGTGCTTGAATTTTTTTAGTTTTGGAAGAGATGTTTGGCACTGTGTGTATGTCCCAACCAAAAACCACAGGCCAGTTAATGCCACCAAGTTGAAAGAAGCACTAGAAAATGCATATCTGATGCTTCTGTGGACTCTCTGTTCCCGAGGCCACAGGCAGCTCACCGAGATGCCTTTTACTCCAGCTCTTTGGTAGAATAAAAAGTTTTGTTCTTGGAGCACTCTAGTCCATTCAGGAATCCTTATTTAAATCAACTGTCTTGGGAACATAAGCCTATGGGGAAGGGCAGTGTATGAATCCACCCAGTAGACGCTGGCTCTTTAGCCAGGCAGGCAAGACTCACGCTGGGGGCCAGGCCTACTCTTCAACAGAGGCACAGCATCCCAGAGACTCAGGGCCAACCATGGATGGGAGATTGTCACCTGAGGGGAAAGAGACCAGACCTAATTGATGACATAGTGCTGTTTGAGTGATGGTCACTGAGAGTGACGGGGTGGGAATAGAAGGGTGGGGCAGTTGGCTGAAGAGTGGGAAGAACGATTATGCCTCACTTCCTAAGGGCCAGGGTCCACGGCAAAACCAACAGGTCCCCCCTGCTTATCCACCAGCCCCGCTCTGAAATCGTAGATGGGCAGGGCTGTGTGTGTGTGTGTGTGTGTGTGTGCGCGCGCGCGCGCGTGTGTGTATGCACACAGCTAGCTATGGGGGCGCCGGCCAGCCCAGCCCCTTCTGGCCAATCTTCATGTCTGCCCTCGGGTACCCCTCAGAGCATGGGCAGGCTGGACAGGGGCCCAGGACTGCGACCGAGGCTGGGGAGAGCAGTGGCCTGAGCCTCTGCCCCAGGGAGAGATTGAACTGCCCCGACCTGGGAAAAGACGTCATTCTCCGGATAGACCGAGTGAGACTGAAAACGATAGATCAGTTTGAGGAGGCATCGGCAGGCTGAGCAGTGAAGGGGCAATGGTGCGGGAGGCTTTGAAACCAGGAGTGGAATCGCCTGCTCCCCAGAGATGTGGGCCGTGTCCTCCCGCAGGATGCTGGGGAAGCTCTGGAGAAACAGCTTAATGTGTGACAGCCGTGTTGGCAGAAAAGGGAGGAGCAGGGGTGCCACCCCTGGAGTCAGCCCCTCTCTCGGGACTGAGTCCGGCGGGCTGAGCAAGCCCATGAGACGACTCAATTCCGTCTTCCACGGGAGGCGGGAAGGCTCGCAGTCGGTCACACCCTCCACTCTGCTTCCTGGTGCAGAGCCGTTGCAGCCTTGGGAAGCCCTCCGTGCCAGAAGAGTCCCCCTCGGACCGCACACTCCCTCCCCAGCTCCTGTGCTCGTCTCCGTCTCCCCGACCGGCCTTCCTTCTTCTTGGACAGGCCGTCTCCGCCCTTGGTGCTCCCGGGACGCACTGCCCGCCACAAACTGGGCCTCCAGAAGGCTGTTTGCATTGCAGCTGTATTCACTACGCCCTCACCCTCATGTCCCCGTGGACTTGGTCCTGACCTCACAGCTGACGCACCACCTCTGTCCCGTCCACGGAGGGCATCTGTCCATGGGCATGTCCTCAGAGAAGGAAATCCTGTAATGGCTGAGGAACCTGCAAAGACAAGGGTCTGGCAGGTCGAAGGGGACAGACACTGGTCTGCTGTTCTCGTTCTTCAGTTCACCCGGCCAGTGGCGTTCTCTCCAGTCCCAGGGCGCTCAGCCCTGTGCCCAGATCCGCTGGATGGACACAGGGGATGGCGGATGAGGGCTGAGTGTTCAGGAAGCACAGTCTGCTCGAGGAGGTAGGAGTTACATGTGCAAATAGCAGAAAGACCGCGGAGAGAACCCCCATGGGGTGGTTCTCCCTAATTCCTACTGGGAATGTAGCGCAAACATCTCTGAAGCTGAATATGCCTGCTACGGGCTGGGCTGGGGAGATCAGGGAAGGCTTCTTGGAAGGGGAAGAGGAGGAGGACAAGTAATTGGGGCAACTTACCTCCTTCTGAATGAGCTCTGCGTAAACCAAGCAGGCAGCGGAGATCAGCTCCTCGGCATCAAGGTCGACCAGGCTGTTGCAGGCCTGTGGCAGGGAGGAGGCGGAGGAGGCAGGGCACGGGCTGAGCGAACAGAACCGCTGCTCGGCTGTCACTGGGCCCCTGGTCGTCCCCCAGCCCACCTGGCACAGTGCCTGAGATGTCAGCACTGGGATTTTGTGTTTGGGGAGATGGTAAGTGTAGTCTTCCTTCCTTTTTTTTTTATAGAGGTTTATTTTATTCCCATTTGAGGACATGTTTTTTGTTGCTTTTAGAGAGAGGGGAAAGGGGAGAGAGAGAGAAACATCAATGTGAGAGAGAAATATCGATCATCTGCCTCCCAAACACGCCCTGTCTGGGGACCGGGAATGGAACCGGAGACTTCCAGTGTATGGGACGCTGCTGCCACCAGCTGAGCTACACCAGGGCAGTGATTGTAGTTTTTATACTGGGCTGTAAGGAAGTCCCAGGGTCCCACTGAGGGTCTCATGGACTTCTAAGGAGGACTTGTTTTACAATTAGGGTGCCACCTGATATGTTTTTAAGTAAGGACTTCAGCTGCTGTTTAGAAATTTTGGAAGACTAGGCCTTTTGCCATAGGAGAACACTAGGGCCAAGGGATTAACCGTGAGGTGGTCAAGCGCAGTGGTTAGGAACCATTCAAGGCCTCTGTCCCCCTGTGCTCATGGGGATGAAGATGATGATGGTCAGGCTTGTTGTGAAGGTTAAATGAGCTCATCTACAAAGCACTCAGCAGGGTGCTCAGGACATGTCAGCTCCTGCCATCATGCTTCCCGCCCAGGGGCAAAGAGGGCTCTGAAGCCCAGCACCCCAGGAGCCTGGGCCCTTCAGCTGGGATGCTGTGGGGAGAGGGTCGGGGCCCCCAGGAGCTAGGGGACTGGGCTTGGCTGCAGGGTACTCTCACCAGGAGGATGTCATCACCAGCCATGCCCTCCTGCAGGACCTGCTCACGCACCATCTGCAGCAAGCTGTAGGCCACCAGCACCTGGAAGTTTCTGCAGGGCTTCCCAGTCAGCAGAACCTGTACAGGCGGGGAAATCTTGGCCTGTGCCCTGTGCCTGAGACTGCTCTCCCCTTACATGAGGTACCCGCCAACCACATGCCCAGGGTCAGATCTGCCTGGGCCTCTCTGCTGACTTGCTCGCTCACTCACTCACTCACTCACTCGCTCACTCACTCACTCACCCACTCAGGCAAGTGCTCACAGCTCCCTCTGGGGTTCTAGGCATAGTGCTGGCTGCTGGGGGAATCGAAGAAAAAGCCTGCAGGAATTCATTAGGTAGAAGGAAGAGGAAGAGAGAGAATGAGAGAGGTGAAAGAAGGAGGGAGGGAGGGAGGAAGGAGAGAAAGGAGGAGCTGAGAGGGTGTGAGGGAGAGTGCAGAGAACAACTGGGTAACCGTGTGTAACATTTGAGTGGAGCCTCAGCAGAGTAGCCATTGATGTCAATCATATAGGGGAGTCACCAAAGTCCTGGGGGTCATCATGGACTTGGGCATGGAGCCCTGGGTCAGGAGGGAGGGGCAAGGCAGGAGTGACTCATAGGGCTGATCATTCCAGGCTGAGCACTGGGCTGGGTCCCACGTGCGGTGGAGGCCACCGGACAGGGCAGTGATGAGTGGTGGGTGTGTTCCCAGGGAGGTTCATCTGCTGATGGCCCTGGGGACTGGGATGGAAGGACTGCAGCCACCCCACCCTCTCCAGGAGTGAGGGCTCAGCAAGGAGCCAGCACCCAGGCGGAGGGGAAGGCCAAGGACGGGGAGCTGGGGGAATGAGAGCAGAGGGCTACTGCTGGGCAGGGGGCAAGGAAGCTGAGCTACAGGCCAGGTGTCTATGGCCCAGGCCACAAGGCCCCTTGTTCTGCCCCGATGGCCCTAAGAAGGCGGGATGGTGGGACCGCATGGACGGGTGGGTGAACTGGTGCTCTGGCTCCATCGAGGCAGGAGCAGGTCACTGGCCTGATTCACCCCGCGCATCTGGACTCTGTTGGAAGCGCTCTCCTGTCCCCCCCCCCCGAGGGCTGGAACCTGTCCTTTCTGTCCCCAGCAGGGCACCTACCTCCCAGAACCTCCAGACGTCGTCGAAGGACTTGAACGCCCGCTGGAAGCAGAGGCAGAACCAGGGGAACAGGGACTGCACGGCCCCTGCGCCCTTCCCTTCTGTGGGGGAGACACGGGGCGCCGGCCCCATGGCCACGGTCGGAGAAAACCGGGGACCACACACGCGACAGAGCAAAGGCAGACGGACACACAGCAGAGCACACAGACGCACGTGGGGGGTACCGAGTGCCTGGCGGCCACGTTCCCAGCTGCCCTTGGAGGTGGTTTGGGGTGGGTTTTCCACTGTCCAGACTCCAACCCCAGAGCCTGGGGAGAAGACCAAATGACCCTGCTCCCTCCTCCGTGATTGGGCAGGGTTCACAGCCTGGGGTGGGGGCTGGGTCCTGGCCCCCTCCTATGCCTGTCCTGGGCAGAAAGGTGTCCACTCACTTAGGTGTTCAGCAAACACGGGGTCCAGGAAGTTAATCAGGTCGCTGAGCATGTCTAGGTTCTTGCCCACCCCAATGTGGATGACACAGCTGTGCTCCTGTGAAGGACGGGAGGGAGGGAGGGACACTGAGTCCTCTGGGCTTCAGGGCGCCAGAAAAGCCAGCGCTTCACCACCTCCCCAGTCCTGGAGGCCCTCCGTGTGTCTGGCTCCAGCCCAGGCCCTTGTCTCTGTGTGAGTCTGAGTGTCTGAGCCTGTGATGGGTGTGCAAAGTGTATCCACTTATATATACGTATGCACCTGTGTGCGTGTGTGTGTGTCTGTGGTGGGCATGCAGAGCTGTTTCAGGTGTGACTCGCTGGGCAGTGAGCCCAGTGATTCCTCCACACACATCCTGTGGTCCGAACCAGGACGAGGAAAGTGCGGCGCGCACACTGTCACTGCCCAGACGGAGAAAGGGATGCCGGTGGGTTCGGGGGAGCCTCTCACAGACCTCGAGGAGAGTCTTTCCAGGGAGGGTGTGCCAGGGAGCAGCCCTTTCAAAAGCTTCCAGCCTGGACCGTGTGGGGTGCGCCTGGGTGATATCGAGTGCCCTGGTGTGGCTGGAGGGCAGGGCAGGTGAAGGAAGCAGCGAGACAGCAGATCGGTGACGGAGGGCTGGAATGTCCGGCCGAGGCCGGTGGGTTTTATTCCGAAGGCGTGGGGAGCCGTGGAGCATGTTTTGGGAGAGGGATGCCAGAAGCGGGTGCCAGTCTCTGGGCCGGGTCAGTCACACTCCCCAAGTTTGGTGAGAGCTGTCCCCAGAGCTCCTCTCCAGGCCCCTGTCAACCCCAGCGTTTGCCACCCCCACCCGAGAACACGCTGCACTTGCTCTCCAGGCTCCTCTGGGACCCGAAGGGCTGTTTCAGGGCTGGGGGAGATGCCTGGGGCTGCCCATGCGGCCTCACCTCAAGGGGTCATATAGAGAATTAGCAGCGGGTTTGGGAGGGGTGACTCCCTGAGTTCAGGCCCTGTCCTCACCATCTTCTGCAGGAAGAACTGGAAAAGCCAGAAGGTCTCGTGGTCATGTTCCACCATCAACTGGAAAAGCATCACCATCTCGTGGAAGCCGTGCTGGTACTCTAGGGCGGGGAGGGGCCGTGAGGAGCGGCTGGGTAGGAGGGGCGGAGCCTGGGCCTGGGCGAGGGGCCGTGGCGCACCTGCCTGGGTGTTGCAGACGTAACTCAGGAGCAGAATCCTCTCCAGCCTCTTCTTGTCAATGAGGACGTTACCCAGGGGGTCTTTGTCGTAGAGTTTCTGGATGTCAGAGGCTAGGTTGGGAGTAAAGGACAAGCGAGGAACTCCAGATCACCCCCAGCAGGGGGCCCGCGGGGGAGATTATTTCCCCCATCCAACCCACAGCTTCCTGGGAAGGAAGCTGTAAAGGACCACACCCTGAGCTGCCTGTTTCTTTCTGTTTCCAAATCTTTGACAAGGCGGTACTCTCTGCCAGGGATGCAACCCCTTTGTCCCATTCAAAGGCAGCCTAGTTCAAGATCACGGGTGCCGGCGGGGGACAGGGGCGGGTGGAGGGGTTTGAGGGTGTGTGGCAAGGAGGTGATGAAGAAAAACCAGTAGGAGCAGCCTGCACCCACGGAAACAGACGCTGGGCATCGAGGGGCACCCAGATCCGCATCAAGGCAGCTCCCAGGAACTGGGGGCCACCTCCACATGACCTGGGAGGCGTCCAGGAAGGCTTCCAGCCTCCCCCTCTGCACAGCCGTGCCCACCCTGCTCTGCTCACTGATGCTATTCCGAGTCTCTGTGAAGTTCCGGTGCAGATTTTCCAGAAGGGGCTGAATCTTCTCATACATCTGGCATAAGGCTTCATAGTTCTTCCTGTGAGAACAGGACCGAGGCTAAACAAGGCAGTCTTTCCTCCCGGCAAGTCCAGGGTCCCTGGGCTCTGCCCCACCCCCGTCTGGGATGCTCCCCCGCCCCTGCCTGTGCCAGCTCCTGGCCACCCTCCACGGTGCAGCCACAGTGCCCACGGGGACAAGATCAAGCGCGTGGTTCTGCAGTCCCACAGCCACGCCTGCACCTGGTTTCTCAGCCTGATAACTGGGGGTCTGCAACCAGGGCCAAGCCTGGCGACCTCCCTTCCCCTCTCTCAGCCTCAGTTTCCTCATCTGCAGAATGGGATAACACCAGCACCTCTGCCTCGGAATGATAAGCATTGGGTGAGGGGGTGGTTTGTGCCTATCAGCACAACAAGCTGGGGATGTCGTCGGCTGAAACCCCCCACATGGGATGTCTGTGTCCTAACCCCTGTAACCTGTAAATGTAACCTTACTTGGGAAAAGGGTCTTTGCAGATACGATTCGGTTATATCTTATTTAATTAAGTTATATCTTCGTGAGGAGATCATTGTTGATTCCCCAGTTGGGCCCTAAATCTGATACCAATGTCCTCACAGGAGACACATGGGAGAGACGCAGGGGGAAGAGGGCAAGGCCATGTGACGGTGGACACGGAGACCGCAGGGACGCAGCCACACGCCACGGACACCTGGAGCCCCCGGGCCCCTAAGAGGCAAGGAAGGGGTCGCCCCTAGAGCCCGAGGAGGGGCCGTGGCCCTTCCGACTCCTTGGTTTTGGGCGTGCGGACTCCAGAACTGAGAGAGCGCATTTCTGCCGTGTTAAGAAGGCCCCTAATTTGTGGCGCCTTGTTAAAACGGACTCGGGAAAGGAACACAGGGAGGGCCCCGTCGGGCTCTCAGGACTCCCCAGCGGACCCTCAGTTCCCCTACTGCCCTGCGTGTGGACGCTGGGTACCTCCAGGAGGCAGCCCAGGCCCTGGGGAAGGAGGGGCCGGGCCTCGGGGTAGGAGCAGTTCCTGGGGTCAAGCCCGAGGTGTCGTTGGTGGGCTGGTGAATGGGACCAGGTTGGGGTGGGAAGGCCACGGGCCAGGAGTGCGGTGGGGATTTGGCTGCTCAGCGAGAAGCGTGTTTGAAGTCTGACCAAAACTGTCAGGCTGGGGTGAGCCCCCCTCCCCTCTGCAGAGCTGCTTCCCCTCCCCTGACAGAATCTGGAATTTTCTACCTCCTTGTGCTGTCCACGGTGAGCCGCTCATCCTGGGAGCTCTGCCAGGAGTAGTAGCCTGTGAGGAACTTCCAGGCTTCTGTCCTCACGACGGGGTGCAGCCCCTGGGGTCGGGTGGGGGGTGGGAAGTCGTGGGTTATCCCGAGATGCTCTCCAAAAGGGCCCCTCCCAATGCCACCGCCCCCTGCCTACCCATGCCCCCACCCCGATCCCAGGGGAAGGCCAAGGGTAGCTTGGGGACCGTACCCTTTCCAAGATGTTAACACAAATGAAGTCTCGTGACTTGGCCAACTGACCGTTCTCATCAAAGAAGCCATCCCACTCGGTCTTGTCGATGGGTGGTTTCCTCTTCACCTGGCGAGGGAGGACAAATACTTCAGCCTTTTCCGTTCAGTAACAGTTTTAAACCACACACTCTGGATTTTGCCGTGTGAATCTAAACTCACAGTCTCTGACTCACTTGTGGAAGGAAATGTATCCTGAGAAAATTACCGAAAATATGTGGAAAAATTCTCTATGCACAGTAAGTTTCATTGCACACTGCTTACCAAAATGAAAAATGCAAGGGCTCCCCATGTTATGCAACGAGGGAATAGTTAAGTAAAGCGTGGTTTATATACTCAATGAACTATTATGAGCATAGAAAACAATGCTTACAAGGAATGACTAATAATCTGGAAGATATTAATGTGAACAGAAAAAAGCAGAATACAAAATTGCACATTCAGTATCCATCCTCTCTATGTGCTACCCTCCATGAAGTCCTGTTGTATGTTAAAAAACTACATTTTATGTACTCGAATACGTAGTGAATTAACCACTATAAAAATTCTGTTAGAAAGAAGACCAGAAAATACTAAAAATCCTTACCTAAAAACAACAGCAATTATTTTTGAATAAGTAATTTTTTCCTTTTTCCTTTTTGTATTTTCAAACTTTTCTATAATGATATGTGCTACTTTGATAATAAAAAATATAAAATAGGCACTAATGAAGCACACTCGTGAGCTTTATTTTACCTTTCCGGGAAGAGTACCACTGGCCATCAGGAGGAATGATCTCTGGTTTACACAAGAGGTGAGAACACGGCATACGAAGTAATTAAAAATGCTCATAAAACAATCACAAGGAGTTAAGAGTTCTCACTGAACTGGCCTCCCATTAGTATGCATCCGAATCTGCACATTTGTGACTCAAATTTACATTTGCAAATGAGCCACCAGAGAATCTGCTTAAAATGCAGATCGTGACTCAGAAGGTCTGGGGAAGGCCCCGGATGAGGCGTTTCTAAGGGGCTGCCCCCCCCCCGCCATGCTGCAGACGCTGCGGATGCTGGGATGCTGCGGGCCCACAGACCAGTGGCCCAGGGACCAGTGGCTAGCAAGGCGTTCAAGGGTACAAGAGCCCCGGAAGTTAAAAACAAGAGCCTGCAGGCCCAAATTTGGGATCATTTCCACTAAGTCCATGTTTGATAAGGACGGAGTGAGCAACACACTTTAAAGTGGGTTTTCTAAAACCTTTCCTGTTTTAAGGAAACCATGTTGCACCTTTCATTTCGCAACACGGAGCCAGCTTCCCTTACATTCCTAGTGAATGGCCGATGATAGATGCAGTCCTCTCAAAGAAACCCTGAAGGCTTGGGGGTCAGCTGCCCACTCATGAGCCTTCAGAAATGAAGTCACCAAGCAGGACAGCCTCCAGAGTTCCTTGGAGCTGCTCTTCCCAGACGTTCCACTCGCAGCCTCCCCTCCCGTGGTCACCGTGGCCCCGCACCTTGCTCTTCCTTCTGCCCTTTGTCTCACCCCCATGGCGGTGCACAGAGGCGTCCAGACCTTGTTTCTGCCACTGTGCGCGCTAGACGGGAGGCAGTTCTCTGCCCACATGCTGGCAGCTTACAGCCCTTTAGAGCCATGGCAATGACCCCCCCCACCCCCATCCCCCGTGGATGGTTTATCGGCTGTCCTTCCCACTCTTCCTTTGGAAACTTTCCCTTTGGTGATCAGTTCCCCTGGGGCTGACCCGCTCGATCTTCTCTACAACTTTTCTGTCTTCTGCACCAATATAGGAAATACGGGCCCAAGAAGGTAGAAAAAAAAATCTCTGTGTTGTCTTAACTTTGGAAGGCAGGATCTGCCCGGACGGCACACCCTTCCTGGACAGATGCGGTCATCTACCATCTATGGTCAGAGGACTGCCGTCCTGTCTCATAGCCTGTACTTAGAGACTGCCCCTCCGTGGCACGCGTCAGGACAGACACAGGAGGCCACAGACAGAGCCGGGCTGTGCCCTGGGTCCCTAATCATTAAAGGAAATGCGTAAACTTCTTAGTCAGTTGGTTAATTTGTATAATAAAAACAGCTGTGTTTTGATGGGGATTGATTGACTCTATAGATGAATTTAGGGAGAACGGATGACAGTATGGAGTCTTCTGACCCACAAATACCGAATATTATTCCTCCATTTATTGAGGTCTTCTTTCATTTCTTCTCTCAGCCACGTTTTGCAGTATTCAGCGTCTAGGTTATTACATATTTTGTTAGCTTTATCCCTAAATAGTTCTTTTTACGGATACTCTTGTAAACGTTATTTTAAAAATTTCCACTTCCAATTGTTCGTTGCTAGTATGTAGAAATACAATAGATTTTTACATATGGATCTTGTATCCTGAAACCTTGCTAACTTCCCTTGCTAGTTCTAGTGGGTTTTTATTTGCTGGATTCTATGGGACTTATTATGTAAGCCAAGGATACAGACCCACGGGCCAAATCTGCCCCCAACCTGTTTTTAGATAAAACTTTTCTGCCGCAGAGCCACGCCCATCATTCGTGCATTATCTAAGGCTGTTTTCATGCTGTAGTGGCAGAGTTAAGCAGTTGCAACAAAAACACATAAGCATTAAGATATTCACTCCTTGATCTTGACAAAGTTTGCCGACCTTGGCATGGATGTTCATGCTTTCTGTGAAGAAAAGAGGTTTAACTTCTTCCTTCCCAGGACGGGTGCCTTTATTTCTTTTTCTTGTCTTATGCACTAGCTAGAACCTCAACTGCAATGTTGAATAAAAACAGTGAGAGCAGACATTTTTGCTCTGTTCCCAATCTTAGTGAAGAAGCATCAGGCTTTCATGATTTATTATGATGTTCACTGTGAGCTTTTCGGAGTTGCCCTTTGTCAGATTGAGAAAGTTCCCTTCTACCTAGTTTGCTGAGAGGTTTTTTTTTTTTTTTTCAGGAATATGTGTTTAATTTTTTTCAAAAGATGTTCTGCCTCTGTGGAGATGGGATAAATTCCACTTGTTGATCGCATATTATTTTTCTTATATATCACTGGATACTATTTGCTAAACTTTTATTTAGAACTTTTACATCCATGTTCATGAGCAATATTGGTCTATAATTTTCTTGTAAATCTTTGATTTTAGTGTTAGGGTAATGTTAACCTCATAGAATGAGCAGGATTGCATTTGTGCTTTTCAATTTTTCAAAGAGTTTTGTAGACTTGTTAATATTTCATTCCTCAGTGTTTGGTACAACTCACCAGTGAAGCTATGTAGGTCTGAAATTTTCTTTGTGGGAATTTCTTTCCTCTTCAAGATAGTGATTTTATTTCCTTCAGATATATACCCAGAGGTGGGATTGCTGGATAACGTGGTAGTTCTAGTCTTCATTTTTTTAAATTATATTTTATTGATTATGGTATTACAGTTGTCTGATTTTTCTCCCTTTGTCCCCCTCCAACCAGCACCCCTGTCCCCCCAGGCAATCAAGCCCCCCACCATTGTTCATGTCCACAGGTTGTGTGTATAAGTTTGTTGGATACTCCATTTCCTGTACTGTAGTTTACATCCCCATAGCTGTTCTGTAACTACCTATTTGTACTTCTTAATCCCCTCACCTCTTCACCCATTTCCCCACACACTCTTCCCATCTGGCAACCATCGAAATGCTGTCTGTATCCATGATTCTGTCTCTGTTCTTGTTTGCTTAGTTTGTTTTTTAGATTCAATTGTTGGTAGATATGTATTTTTTTCCATTTTATTGTTCATAGTTTCGATCTTCCTTTTCTTATATAAGCCCCTTTAACATTTCATATAATAATGGCTTGGTGACAATGAACTCCTTTATGTTTTTCTTGTCTGGGAAGTCCTTATCTGCCCTTTGATTCTAAATGATAGCTTTGCTGGGTAGAGCAATCTCGGCTGTAGGTCCCTGCTTTTCATGACTTTGAATATTTCTTGCCAAACCTTTCTAGTTTGCAAAATTTCTTTTGAGAAATCAGCTGACAGTCTTAGGAGAACTCCCCTGTAGATTACTAACTTCTTTTTTCTTGCTGCTTTTAAGATTCTCTCTTTATCTTCAGCACTTGGCATTTTAGTCATGATGTGTCTTGGAGTGGGCCCCTTCGCACCCATCTCATTTGGGACTCTCTGTGCTTCCTGGACTTGCATGTCCATTTCCTTCACCAAATTAGGGGGGTTTTCTTTCATTATTTTTTTCAACTAGATTTCCAATTTCTTGCTCTTTCTCTTCTCCTTCTGGTATACCTTATGATGTGAATGTTGGACCTCTTGAAGTTGTCCCAGAGGCTACTTACACTATCCTCATTTTTTGGACTCTTTTTTTTTCTTCTTGTTCTGATTGGTTGTTTTTTGCTTCCTTATGTTCCAAATCATTGATTTGATTCTCGGCTTCATCTACTCTACTGTTGTTTCCCTGAAAATTGCTCTTTATTTCAATTAGCGTATCCTTCATTTCTGACTGGGTCTTTTTTATCTGTTGAGGTCCTCACTAAATTCCTTGAGCATCCTGATAACCAGTGTTTTGAACTCTGCATCTGATAGATTGCTTATCTCCATTTTGTTTAGCTCTTTTTCTGGAGTTTTGATCTGTTCTTTCATTTGGGCCATGGTTCTTGGTCTCCTCGCTTTGACAGCCTCCCTTTGTTTCTATGTATTAGTGGAACTGCTTTGACTCCTTGTCTTGGTAGTGTGGCCTAATGTAGTAGGTGTCCTGTAGGGTCCAGTGGCACAGCCTCTGCTATCACTCAAGCTGGGTACTCGAGGCGTTCCTTCCATGTGGGCTGAGTACACCCTCCTCTTGTAGTTGGGACTTGACTGCTGTTGACAGATCAGTAGGGGGGATTTACCCAGGCCAGTCAGCTGCAAGGATTGGCTGTGACCACTGACCACCAACCTCTGCCCTCTGTGGAGGGTCAGCTGTGCAGGGGCAGGGTGGTGGTGCTCCAATGTGGTCTGTAGCTGTCCACTGGGTATGCTGGCCCTGGGGTCGCCCAGATGGTGCAGACCAAGGTCAGCTCCCACCTGCGTTTCCTGGGGCCCCCCTGCCTGAGCTATAAAGCAATCTGAGATGGCTGCTACTTGTGCTGGGCTTGAAGACTTCCAGGTGAAGCCAAGCTGTGAATCTAGGCTGGCTGTTGCTAGTGCCAGGCCTGGGGCTCTCTGAGGCCAGCTGTTGCTTGTTTTGAGAAGATTTAGGAAGTTGTAAAGCCAAGGCCAGCCATTCATATGGAAAAGCATTTTGGGTGGGCCTATAAATTGGGTGGGGCAGAGTCTCTGGGGATCTACAAGGCAGGTCAAACAGTGTGAGCCAGGTTGATGGAGTCTCAGATGTGGCACCAGTTTGCTGGCTCTGTTCGGGGAGGGTTTAGAAAATGGACAATGACCTCTGTTCACTCTGATGCCAGATACTTCAGTTTCTCTCTGCATACCACTGGTGCCTTTCAACCTGCTACCCCAGAGGGAGTGAGTCTGAGTAGGTGAGTTGTGTGTGGGTTCTTAAAGAGGAACTGCTTGGAGCCCCGGCTGGTATAGCTCAGTGGATTGAGCGCGGGCTGGGAACCAAACGGTCCCGGTTCGATTCCCAGTCAGGGCACATGCCTGGGTTGCGGGCCAGGTCCCCAGTGAGGGCCGTGTGAGAGGCAACCATACATTGCTGTTTCTCTCCCTTCCCCTCTCTAAAAATAAAAAAAAAAAAAAGATAAAAAAAGAGGAACTGCTTGGGGCTCCAGAAGGTTCTTCCACTGACTCAAAGCCCACTGATTTTTGCAGCCAGAAGTTGTGAGGACTTTTCCTGGCACTAGAACCCTGGGCTGGGGGTACTGGTTGTGAGGGAGCTGGGACTTCTTGCTCCTAAGGTATCCCTCCCAAATTTTTATCTACCACATGTGGGTAAGGGACCAGCCCATTCTGTGTCGGTGCCCCTCCTACCAGTCTGGGTGGATGTGGTTTCTTTAATTCCATAGTTGTCAGACTTCCATTCAACTCCATTTCTGCTGGTTCTCAATGATGGTTCTATACTTTAGTTGTAATTTTGATGTGGTTGTGTGAAGAGGCAAGCCATGTCTGCATATGCAGCCATCTTGACTAGAAGTCTGGGAAATTTTTTTTTAAGTTTTTAATTATTTATTTTTAAAGAGAGGGGAAAGGAGGGAGAAAAAGTGGGAGAGAAACACTGATTATTTTCTTCTCACATGGCCCCAACTGGGAACCAGCTGGCAAACCAGGCATGTGCCCTGACTGGGGAATCAAAGCAGTGACTTTTTGGTTTGCTCCACGCACTGAGCCTCACTAGTCAGGGTTGTGGGAAGATTTTTAACTGGAAAGTCAATTTCTTTATTAGATTTGAGATGGAGTCAGAAGAAATTGTTTTAGTTTTTACTTTAAAATTATATTTTTATTGGAACCAGATATTTTCTTTCTAATGCACTTCAAAAATAAAGGAAAATAATACAAAAACAACAAGGAATTGATAAAATCATAAAGAATAAAAATAATAGAAATCCAAAGTAATCAATCAATTTTTGGAAACAAATCCATGAAATTCTCTTATTACTTGTAAACACTTAAAAATATTGATGCTATGCCAGGAACTGTTATAAGCACTTTCAATATATCAACTTACTTACTTTTTACAGCAATCTATGACTTAAGTGTAGTTATCACACTATCTTACGGTCAGGGAATGGAGACTGTAGGAGAGTTACTTAGCATATCTGAAGGCACATAACAAGTGTCAGAGCTGATATTTGAACCCAGACCTGTTTGGTGCTGAACCCCAATTCCATGGCATCAGGAAGAACAAAAGGCAAGGATTTTCATTTTGAATAAAGGAAATACATACCTACACAAGCTGTTAGCAAAAGATATATATTAAAATAAAATGTCTTAGGACCTCTGGCCAAGATGGAGGCATAGGTAGATACACTTTGCCTTCTTGCACAACCAAAAGAAGGACAACAACAAATTCAAAACAAAAAATAACCAGAACTACCAGAAAATCAAACTGTACAGAAGTCCAACAACCAAGGAGTTAAAGAAGAAACATTCGCTCAGACCAGTAGGAGGGCTAGAGACAGGCAGCTAAGATGGAGAAGACCTGTGGCAAGGCAGTGGCTGGCGGACCCGCTCAGGCAAGGGGGTTGCTGGTGGACAGGGTGGTCCCACATTTGCATGCAGATAAACCAGCAGGAACAACTGAGGAGTGAGACAGACCATGCAACCCAGGGTTCCAGCGCAGAGAATTAAAGCCTCAAAACCTCTGGCTGTAAACATCTGTGGGGGTTGCAGCAGCAGGAGAAACTCCCAGCCTCACAGGAGAGTTTGTTGGAGAGACCCACAGGAACCTAGAATATACAAAAACCCACCAATCCAAAAATCAGCACCAGGAGGGCC
This sequence comes from Micronycteris hirsuta, assembly GCA_004026765.1. Lineage (NCBI taxonomy): Eukaryota > Metazoa > Chordata > Mammalia > Chiroptera > Phyllostomidae > Micronycteris > Micronycteris hirsuta. Next base: position 33,592 of record PVJI01013054.1, on the reverse strand, counting down.
CTATTTGATTGTGGGTAGCAGAGGAAGTGGCGGAAAGCCTGTCGAGAGCCAAGCAAGTGGCACTGTTCCCTTTCAGGCCTCTCCCCCACATACAGCACCACAATGAAGCCAATTGAGTTGCCTGGTGAGTACCTAAGGCTCAGCCCCTTACTATGTAGCAGGCACGCTGAGAAAAAAAAATATGGCCCAAATGAAAGAACAGATCAAAGCTCCAAAAATAGAACTAAATGATGAAGAGATATCCAACCAATCAGATACAGAGTTCAAAACACTGGTAATCAGGATGCTCACAGAAATGGTTGAGTATGGTCACAAAATAGAGGAAAAAGTGAAGGCTATGCAAAGTGAAATAAAGAAAAATATACAGGGAACCAATGGTCAGGGAAGGAAATGGACTCAAATGAACAATTTGGAGAGAAGGAAGAAATAAACATTCAACTAGAATGAAGAAACAAGAATTCAAAAGAATAAGAGGCTTAGGAACCTCTGGGACAACTTTAAATGTTCCAACATCTAAAACATAGAGGTGCCAGAAGGAGAAGAGGAAGAACAAGAAATTGAAAATTTATTTGAAAAAATAATTAAGGAAAGATTCCCCAATCTGGCAAAGGAAATAGACTTCCAGGAAGTCCAGGAAGCTCAGAGAGTCCCAAAGAAGTTGGACCCAAAAAGGAACACACCATGGCACATCATAATTACATTACCCAAGATTAAAGATAAGGAGAGAATCTTAAAAGCAGCAAGAGAAAAGGAGACAGTTACTTCCAAAGAGTTCCCATAAGACTATCAGCTGATTTCTCAAAAGAGACCTTACAGGCAAGAAGGGACTGGAAAGAAGTATTCAAAGTCATGAAGAACCAGGACCTACATCCAAATTACTCTACCCAGCAAAGGTATCATTTGGAATCAAAAAGCAGATAAAGTGCTTCCCAGACAAGAAAAAACTAAAGGAGTTCATCATCACCAAGCCCTTATTATATGAAATGTTAAAGGGACTTATCTAAGAAAAAGAAGATCAAAAATATGAACAGCAAAATGACAACAAATTCACAACTAGCAACAACTGAAGCTAAAAAGAAAACAAAAACAAACTAAGCAAACAACTAGAAGAGGAACAGAATCATAGAAATGGAGATCATATGGAGGGTTATCATCAGGGAGGGGGAAGGGGGAGATAGGGGAAAAGGTACAGGGAATAAGGAGCATCATTGGTAGGTACAAAACAGACAGGGGGAGGTTAAGAATAGTATAGGAAATGGAGAAACCAAAGAACTTATATGTACGACCCATGGACATGAACTAAGGTGGGGGAATGCTGGTGGGAGGGGGGGGTACAGGGTGGAGGGGCATAAAGGGGAGAAAAAATGGGGCAACTGTAATAATATAATCAATAAAATATATTTGGAAAATCAAATGTCTTGGAAAGATGGGAAAAAAAGATGAACGAAACATGCAAAAAAGCCAACCAATAAAAAGAGTGGCAAAATAATCAAAGCAATATCGCAGCATGCCACCAGAAAAGCTATGACGTCAACACAGCAGGGAGAGAACATCAGTAACATCACGAGAAGTCCTCTGCCGCCTGCTCCAGGAATTTGCATGACTGAACCTTCACCTACTTTGCCAGGGCTGACTTTGCTTATAAAAAGGCACTGCCTTCTCCTTCCAGGAAACTCCTTTTCTCTGCGTGCTCCATTTCCTTGTACCTCCTGAAACCAAGCTCACAGCAGACCGCCCACAAGAGATTTGAGACATTTGCTAACAAACCCAGGACCAACAACAGAAGCTTGTTGGCATGTAGCTAAAGGTGAAAACTGCCTCATGAAAGCCCCCTCTCTCCCCTTGCCTAGTACACCCAAGCACTTGTGTGTGCCAGAAGTCCCAGAATCCAGGATCTTTCAAAATGACGGGGATGGTCAGCTCCACGGCCTCTCAAATCCACCTCCATCCTCCCACATGCCCCTATTCCTTGTCCCACCCACCTGTGACAACCTGCACACATATGGGTACACTGGCCAGGGGACCAGGAAGGGGGCGCTCTAGAACACGCAAGGTGCTGGATGCCGTTTCAGCAACAGCCTAGCTGCTTTCCTGTCTCCCGGGAAGAGCCCTGCTAGGTAGAGCACTTGTGGAAAGCTCCCTCCTTGATGGTGTGCCTCAGGGGTGAATACCTCCCCGCCAGGAAGCCTGGGGGAGATTTGGCCGTGCTTCCCCTAGAGAAAGAGGCTTCCATTGGGAACCTGGAGTGGTTGGTTCCTCTAATACCTTCCTGTCACTGAGGTCTTGGCTGCAGGTGCACAATTCCCCACCCTCCTTCCCCTTCTGCACGGGGTGAAGGATTTCTCTAATAGTTTTGGTAAAATAGGAAATCCACTGGAGGATAATGAAAACCTTCTATGAAAGCTTTTGATGCCATGTTCTCTGGGTACTCCTACTTGCAGAGCTCCCAAGAAAGCCCAGGAAGGGTCGCTGACTCTGTTTAAGGTTCTCCACCCCTTTTTCACTCCAGTTTACCTGAGGGACAAAATGCACACCCAACAGGCACTGTGACTCACCTTGTCGGTGATTCTCACCCGCGGGGGAGGGGAGGCCAGAGGACAGCAGGTACATTGGAACTGGGAGGGCGGCCATAAGTGCGCTTCAAAGTTGCCTGGCTGATGAGCAGCAACCCGGGTGTGGAGGGCTGCTGCTTTCAAGGTGCCATCCGTATAGCTTACTGATTAAAAGAATGGTTTACAACAGTGGTTCTCAAAGTTAACTGTGTATCAGAATCACCCTGTTAAAGCACAGATTGCTGGGCACCAACCTCAGAGTTTCTGGTTCAGAAGATCTGGGGCCTAAGAATCTACATTTCTCACAAGTTCCCAGCGGATGCTGCTGCTGCAGGTTCAGGTGCCACACTTTGAGAAGCACTGAATTCGAAGGTGGACCCCACAGCCCCTCCAGGTCTAAACACCAGCTCTGCTATTTAGTAGCTGCATGATCGCCGGCCTCTTCCTTAATCTCTGTGCCTCAACATTTTCATTTATAAAGTGAAGACCACAGCATCCCCTATCTAATGGGGTGATGATAACAATAAGTGACTATAAATTAAAACTTCAGATAGTCATTGTAGATAATAAATGCTGTATGACAGTTTGTTGTTTTATTACTATCTTTCTGTGAGTTCAGAGGAATGAAGGGATCCTAATCAAGTCTTGACGATAATCAGCAATAAAGCAGTAACATTTAAAATTCAGGGAGAGAGGTGCCCATTTTGGATTTCTGCGTTTTTATGTATCACTGTCTTAATCACTATGATTAATGAGACTTGAAATTAGAATCACTTACTATAATTTTGAAAAATACACTGTGTGGAAAATGTTTATGACTGAGTCTGACTTGTAATTAAATCTATTTTACTAACTAGGCTGGCACCCACCACTAACGAAAGCATTAGTGCCACCTGGCGGCCGCGCACCAAAATTGTTGGCAAAAGCACCGGGAAAATGAGCTCTGGTTGGGGTGGCTCAGTGGACTGAGTGCCTGCCCACAAACCTAGGGGTCGCCGAGTCGGGCAGGCATTCAGTTTCCAGGCAGGGCACAGGCCTGGGTTGCTGGCTAGGTAGGGCATGTGTGAGAGGCAACCACACATTGATGCTTCTCCCCTCTCTCCTTTCCTTCCCCCTCTCTAAAAATAAATAAAGTCTTTAAGAAAAGAAAGCACCTCAGCATTTCAAGACTGAACTTGCAAACCTAAAGCTCGTTAGTTAGAATGCCACAGATGGGGAAAAGGCAACACTGGCTTAGAGAGAGAGGTCTCAGCCCTGCTGTGGGCGCCGATGGTCAGGCCTGCCGTGCTCCCCCTTCCAGGCCAGCTCCTGACCCAGCAGGGGACAATGGCTGCGTACAAACCAGAGGTCGGGGAGGGGGTACTTGGAGCTGATGAGGAGCACGCACCAGGATGAAGGAGGCCGACAGCCTGGCAGAGAGACTGTTTTCCGGAGAGAGGGTCGTCATAGTCCCTGCTGGCGTCCTTCGGAGCAGCCTCTAACCAGAGCTTACTGCGAGCATCTAAATGATGCTTAATTTGCGGGGAAAAGGATCTTCCTTGTGGGGATGAGGTGCATTCCCGGGGGGACTGGGCATCTCCTGACCGCACCCCCCCCTTGATCAGAGCCACCCAGCTGTGTGTCACAAGGCCCCTGGAACGCTCATCACAATGACCTTGGAACATGGGGACTCAGCTTCAAAGACAAGACACACCCAGGAGCCAAGGGGACTGACCCTACCCATCACCTAGGAAATCTGCAGTAAATCCTGGAGATTGGGGTCAGGACATGTGGACAAGTGTGCTGGGGTGGCATGGAAGACTTCCTGGCAGAGGTGGGCGAGGAAGCCTTTCTCACTATCTCTGGCTCTCCCTCCCTTGGGCTTTCTTCACTTGTTATCCCACAAGACAAGGACCCAAACCTGAAGAACGCCTAGAATTGGAGCTTCAGATTTCTTCGGTGCCACCTCCAGACATTCAGAATTGGTATGTTTGGGCTGGGACCTGAGGAACTGTATTTTGAAACTCTCCCTGGGTGGCTCAGATTCAGTATTTAAATGGTAACTTCAGGGGACAGAGACCAGTTTCATTTATTGTTATATCAGAGACCTTAAGAGAGTACCTGGGTCACTGAATAAACGACTTAATGGAGAAATAGATGAAGTTCTCAGCTGTCACCCCGCTTTCTTCTCTGTGTGTATTACAGAGATTTCTATACCTGCTCCCCTCCCCTCCTACCCTGAGTTCCTCCAGACCAGGGGTAACGTCTGATTCTTTTGTACTTCCCCATCCCAGGGCCAGCCCCACCTCCCAGCACTTGGTGGGTGCTCAGTATTTGTTGAATGAACCCGAGGAGTTGGCTTCTATGACGCCGACATCACTGGTTCCCCATCTGAAGCATCACTTGCATGTCCCAGCTGTGAGAGCCATCGGGCGCTAAAGCAGCCATTGTCATCAGGAGATGGCAGTAATTAAACCAACCAAATTGGAATCAGGAGCTCGGAGTTGGAATTTGAACTCTGACAAATTTGGAGCCACAATTTCCCCTCCTGAGCCACGGTTCTCCCAGCCATGAAATCAGAACATGGTCAACTTCTGGCTTTCCCTCTTTCATTAACGTAGTGAGTCTGCGTCTGTGTGGAAACCTTCAGCGGACACAATTCATTGACTCCTTTACTGTTTCTGTCCTGCTCGTGGCTCTGCAGGAGGCCTTCAAACCAAAATGCTGTACTCTCTGCCTCCATCCCCACTCCATCCCCACCCAAGGAAGCACTGCAGCCGCTTCCCCTCAATCTGCTGCCCCCAGGTCTTCATGAAGCAGGGGGGCGGCTTTGAATAAGGAGGCAGTGAAGTAAGAACTGGACCACCTCCCACACAGGGTGCCTCCGTTCTAAGGTCCGCAAGAAGCTTCCAAAGCAAATGTCCAGCGCAGGAGGTATTGAGTGGGCCTTACTCACCATGTGGGATGATCTATGCCTCTGTTCCTCCACAGGAACCGTACTGACAACTGAGAATTAACTGCAATTTTTCCCTAAGAAGCTGAGCATTAAGCAGGGAGCTGAAAAATCAGAATGCCAAATTCAACGTGGCTTCTAAAATGAACTTGATGGACGCAGATCATCTACTGAATTGCCTCTCACCTCTGGCTCCTTTTCCGCGATTTTTAGGTGATAACCCGGCCCCAAGTTAGTCGGTGCAGTTTAGTCATGTTACAGAAGCCTCAGAGCAACCACCGGGGGGCTTAATGTTCAAACAGGACTGCAGACGCGGAGAGGAAGCCAGAGGGTTTCTGATCCCTTTCCTTCCCTTTCCAAGTCTTACAAGAATCAATCTCATTTTCAGGGCTGAGGGGTCCTTAACAGGTCCTTTTATTTACAAAATTGCCCCAATTTGTTAGATTCCCCTGTATCACTTTTCTTTGATGCATTTCCCAGTCCCTGGTGGGGGCCCAGTATTCTGCTTTAAATCTCTGTGCATGGGAGTTTTCGGGGCACAGGAACCCTGGTCCAGGTCTAAAAAAATGGCTCTTGGTATTCAAGCACAGGCCAAGGTTGTCCTGGGAGGGAGCAACGCCCCACCCCCGCAGCCTATCTTTGCTCTCAGGACTCTGCCTGTGCCTTAGCAGGCGGGGTATGGTGGTGAGGCCAAAGGATGGGCCTCGCCGGTGCCTGGGGGAGACCCTCTCTTCCTCAGAACTGCAGTGCTCATGCAGTGAGCAAAGCTTGTGGGCTTTGGCGCCAGAAATGTCCAGGTTCAAGTCCTGATCCTGTCACCCGCCCATCATGTGACCTTGGTCTCACCTATGGGGAAGAGCACGCAGTCTGGACTCATCGTCTGGTGTGGGAACGCCTTTCCCTGTTCCGGATTCAATGTGTTCTCCTTTATTCTGCTTCAGTGTCTGTGTCACATGCTGCCTGGCCAAAGCCACCGCTGTGTCTACTCTTGCTGGGGAGGGCATGGCCGCCTTTACCTGTAGCGTGAGTGGGATGTGTGCAGACTCCCGCCTTGTGTCAGCTGTGGGAGGAAGCCGCTGGTCACGGGGGACCGATGGCCAAGGTTGAGGTTGATCCTGCTGTGTCTCTGCTCTGTGTAGTAAAACATTGGGCTTGGGCAGGTTGTGTCTTTCTTGGCAACCATGACACCTGCAAACCATGCAGTGGGTTGACGTTCTGGGATGCTGCCCCCTGGTGGCAGGCACGGCTGTGCTGTTTTTTTCTCCACCATGCAATGCAGCTCCTGCCTAGAGGGGTGGTACCCGGTGTCATTTGCTGGATACCATCTCTTCATCTTTCTGAATCTCAGCATCCTCATATGTGCCCTGGGGAGGAGGGTTGGTAATACCTCACGGAACTCAAGGGTGAGTGAGGCAGTGTGTGTAAAGAGCCCAGCAGGCGCCTGGAGGACAGTGGGCACTCAATGAGTGGGAGAAACTATGAACCTCAGTGTTGCCATCAGGTACCAATGCCCAGGACGTATCCATGAAAACATCCCTGAACTAGACATGAGTCAGTCAAGATTCTGCCTGCCTCCACAAGGCTTGTAGTAACGTCAGTGCTAACGTTTTCAGCTCTGTGAGCCATTCCGCTTCTGTTTCCCTGCATTTGTCTGGGAACCTAGGACCAGGATCACTACCAAAGTGGGATGAGGTCAGTATTAGGAACCAAGGTCAGCCCTGGCTGGTGTGGCTCAGTGGGTTAAGCACCAGCCTGCGAACCAAAGGGTCGCCAGTTCGATTCCCAGTCAGGGCACATGCCTGGGTTGCAGACCAGGTCAGGCCCCCAGTAGGGGGCACACAAGAGGCAACCACACATTGATGTTTCTCTCCTCTTTCTCCTTCCCTTCCCCTCTCTCTAAAAATAAATATTAAAAAAAAAAAGAAACCAAATTCACTGCAGTCCCTTTAATGTCGACATCACATGACACAACTCCGTGTCGCTATAACAGTCATCCGTCACCCTGCTTCAAAGGACACCTACCCATGACTGTCTAAGTCTGGAGCACCCTAGTTCTAGGTATAAATCCCATGCATTCCGATTTTATCTCATTGCAAAGTGCCAACAATCTTCAGTGTGGAAGCTGGACTTTCCTCTTTGGCTCTCCTTGTGGGGAGCCAGGACCAGGTTCGATTCAGCAGCGGGTTTTCTGCCCTTGCACCCAGGGAGCACGGTATTTCTGATGATGCCGGAGGCGGCTACACATCTTGCATGTATCGCCAGCATGAGAGCAGCAGAGACATGGGGCTGGAGACCGCTTTCTTCCGAGCACAGGGACATTGGAGTTCCCCAGAGCAACAGCCAGCCCCGCCACGGTGACGTCCCTGCAGCTTGCGGGAGTGCCACAGGTTAGAGGCTGCATTTGGGACCATCTCCATCCTCTTCGAGGGCTCTCACTTGCTCGACACTTCCCCTAAGTCAACGAAAGACGACACCTCTGTCACCTCTCGTCCAGCTGTCATGGACACTGGAAATAACCCAGAGGAGAAACCCTGGTCAGAAGCCACCATAGTCAGCAACAGGGAGGCACTCGGCCCTCAGCAGCGGAGGCTGAGCCTCCATGAGATCTCTCCTTCTCTGAAGGGGTCTCACTCCTTAGGGGTCTCAGTCCTTAGGGCTCCTCATCATGGTTCTTCTGACCCTTGTCCTTCAGCCAGGCTCCTGGGACCACCTGGGCATAGCTCTGCCCAGGCTGTGTTTTTGCTGCTGCCACGCCTACTGCTTATTCAGCTCCCAGAAACCCCTCCTGTCTCTGGACATCCCAACCACAGCTACCTTCGATAGGGCACTTGGTATACACCTCAGGGGAAGTGCTTTGCATACGTCCAGGCCAACCTTGACCCCCTATAAGAAGAACAGAAGGTCACAGAGGTTACATGACTTGCTTGGGGTCACTCCGCCAAGTGGGGAAGCTGGGAGCCTTCTAGCCTTACTGAGCTTTGCCACTAGCCAGGCTGCCTCTGGAGTCCTGTTGGCAGAAATGGGCGTCTTCAGACCCCTCGCTGCCCCAGGGGGCTGTGATCCCGCAGTCCAGCAGGAAGGAGGGAGCTGGCTCTAACTCTCCCTCCAGATTTTAAAATAGTCGTTCAGTCCCAAAACAGAACATGTGGTGATGGTCAGGAGGGGGAGAGTTACCACCTAGCTGATGAAGATGTGGCAAGAGTGAAACGGAGGGGAAAAAGGATGAGAAATTCCAGCAAACTCCAGGGACTGCTAATGTAGAGAAATAATGTGGCTAATTACATCTCTGAAGACTATCCGATCCAAAATGAATTTTTAATGAAACAATAATGCATTTCCCCTGCCACTTACATCAGGGAAGGAAGGACCGCGCAGCTCTCCCCGCACGGCAGGAACGGCCGTATGTCTGGGGCCCCCGCTGACCACATCACCTGAGTCGCTTGCCTGCATCCTCGTCCCCAGGGCGCCCACAGAGCGAGCCTCCCACGGAAGCCACAGAGCAAGCCACGGGAGCCTTGCACACTTGGGCTCCAAGAACATCCGTGCTGTCCCCTGGGCAGGCCACCGGCATGGCCCTCTGCCCACAGGGAGTCTTGGATCTTACCTCCAGGGGGGAAAGCTCCCTCTGTGAAGTGAAGGCTTCTGTATCAGATCTGTTTGGAAGTGCAGGTTTGGGGGAAATAAGGTCCATTCTCCTCTCTTTCCGGGGTGCTCTGTATAAGACAGGAGTTCAGATCCCAGTCTTACAAGTTCTTGCTGTGCGACCCAGCCTGCATCTCCTTCCCTGTGAAATGGGGCAAGGACACCTCCCTCACAGTACTGGTGTAAGGTTTACGCAAGGTCTGAAGTCCTTGCCGTGGTGTTCGGCCCCGTTTAAGCAGTTGCCTGTGTTGTTATTTGTTCCAGAGCACATCCAGGCTAAACTTGAACCTCCAAGAAACTCTCTGTGGGTCCCCCAGCCTCAGGCAGTCCCTCTCACCCACTGGGGCCTCCTGCACCAGACACACAAATGTTCACACACATGTGTGCATGTGCACACACAAACACACCCACACCCACACGTGCCAACACCTGGGCAGGATCCAGAAATGGCCCCTCTGGGCCCCATCGGTCATGGGAACGGTTCACAGATATTCTGCTCTCAGAGGCAGCCCTAGCTGAGGGGGCCGAGCTGAGGGGGAGGCTGGCCCTGGGGACTTTCCAAGGGCAGAGTTCATGAACACAGGGCAGAGTAGGAGGACCTCAGGTGCCTGGATTGACCAGAGGGGATACACTGGACCAGAGCTTGCGGGGTGTGGGGTGAAGGAGATTGAAGATCAGCACTGATATCCTGAAGTTTTGGGACAGAGAGAAGTTTCCAGATCTAGCCTGACACGTGCAAACACCTGGCAGAAACGGGGCAACCGGAAATATTTCTTTCCCACTACAGTCCCTGTTTTTTCCCTTTTCGAAACTAGTCTATCTTCCAAACCCTGGGAGAGACGGGAGTGCTGGCTGGGGTCCATGACTGTTCTGGAGAAAGAGACAGAAAGCTTATCCCCAGGATTCTCGAAGGAGGCAGCCCGCCGATGCCTGGAAGCCGTGCTATGTGGCAGGTCTGTCTGAAGGAGCGGGACTCCTGCGGGCTTTGCCCTTATCTCAGGACTCCTGCTTGGGGGAACTGGGTGTGTATTTCTTCTATGTCTGCAACTCTCTCATTTGGCCAGCTGCGGAGGGGGGGGTGCGGAATGTAGGGGGGGTGCTGCACCTGCCCTGAACACCCCACCCTGATGTGGTCATAGCACATGACACCCCTGAAGAAGGGCCGGGACATTCCTCCTCCACCCCTCCTGCAGTCTCTACTCCTCTGCAACCTGCCCTGTGCCACATGCCTGCTTTCTGCCATTCTTGAATGAGCTGTCATAGGTTATTCTGGCCCCAACCCTGGGCACCGCTACCAGGCCCACAGCAATGCTCCCTTGGCAGAGCAGCCCTTTCCACTGATGGGGTTCTGCAGAAAAATGTTAGGTGAGGAGCTCAGAGCCACTCAGGATTATGGGGGCAATTCTTCTGGGACGGGACCTGAACTTACATTGAATCCTGATACCGGCCAAAGGCTGGTCTTGAGGGCAGAGTTTTAAAGTAAGCCCTGAAGAATAGTTAAAGCAAATCTACTTCGTACATAGAGAACTTAAGCTCCAGAGAGGGGCAGTAACTTGTTCAAGGTCACACAGCACAACAAAGACAGACCTGTAACTAGAATCCAGTCTCCTCCCTCCTGGCCCAGTGTCTTGAAATCTCAGCGAAAGGTGAGGTTTCAAAGCCAGGCTTTGACGAAAAGAAGAGAAATGCTCAGGTGAGGGAAACCCTTACAAAAGTGAGTCATGCTCTCTGGGGTATAAGCCTTCTCTTTCCTTTTCCCCCCTCTGGGGTTGGGCCAAGTGAAGGTCAGAAAGTGGGGGCTTGACTCATCGCCCCCATTTTGGGGGACAAGAAGCAAGGGAGACAGGCAGGTGGGTCTCCCGGGAGAGCAGCAGCAGCAACAGCAGCAGCAGCAGCAACATGTGACGCCGGCCCAGAGAGGCCGAGATGAGAAGGTGGATTGATCTCTGCTGCTTCACACAGAACAGAGGCCGTCCTGTCAGGGCTGTTGATCAAAGTCTCTTTTATGTGCCCTTCCTGGCCCCTCCTCCTCCAGCCCCGGGGGCGGGGGGGCAGGAGTCCCACTCCTTGTCTCACCGCATACTGGAGACCCTCCCCTCACCCAGCAGCCGAGGCCCCCGCAGCAGCTACCAGGAGCCGGGGCTTCCAGTTCCCCACGACCCTCTTCTCTGGGCTGCTCAGTCCAAGGTCTGTGGGACCTGATATATCCCCACTTTCAGATGAGAAACTGAGGCGTGGAGAAGTTCAGTAACTCGTCTAGAGACACAGCTAGTTAGCCGTAGGAAACCCCCATTCTCACAGGCTCTGTCCTTAGAAAGTCTTGTATGCTAGCGGAGGCGGACGGAGCTGCCAGATCACCTCGTATGGGTAGACCCCCCGAAAGACCGTGCAGTCAATAACCCCTGTGAAAAAGGAGGGCTGGGCTCTGCTTCTAAAAGGTCTCGATTCAGACATCTGGAAAAATCCAAATGTTTAATTTCACCACAGAGGTTTGGACAGAATGCAGATTTTTCCCTCCCCTCCCCCCTCAAAGCACACCCAACTCCGACTATCTGCAGATGTGTGCCTTGCGTAGGAAAATCCTTCAATACTTATCCATTAAATACAGGGCAAGCTCCAAATTCCTCAGCCTGGCATTCAAGGCCCTGGAAAACTGAGAGGCCACGTGGCCTGTGGTTAGGAGCGTGGGCTCCTGGAGCAGACTCCCTGCACTAGCAAGTCAGCTCCTCAACCACCCAGCTCTTCAACCCACGGGTTACTTAATCTCCAGTAATTGGTGAGTTTTCTAGATGTTTTTGTTATTCATCTCTAGCTTAATTCCACTGTGGTCAGAGAACAGCTTTTGTATGATTTCAATTGTTTTACATTTGCGAAGGTTTGTTTTATAACCTCAGATATGGTCTATGTTGAATGATCCGTGAGCAACTTGCAAAGAATGTGCATTCTGCTTTAGGTGGTGAAATGTTCTATTAATGTCAGTTAGATTAAGTTGATTGAGAGTATTGTTTAGCTCTTCTATATCTTTGCTGATTTTCTCTCTGATTTTTCTATCATTTAATGAGCTATGAGTGTTTTAAAGTATACAAGTATAACTGGATTTGTCTATTTGCCTTTTAGTTTGATGGGTATTTTTGCTTCATATATTTTGAAGTTTCATTGTTTGGTGCATACACATTTAGAATTCTTATGTCTTCTAGGGGAATTGATCTCTTTATCATTATGGAATATTCCTCTCTAACCCTGATAATTTTTGTCTCAAGCAGTCACTTTGCCTGACATTAATATAGCCTTCCCAGCTTTTTTTAAAATAAAAGTTTTTTTTTAAATACCAAAGTTTTATGGTATATTTCTTACATCCTTTTAATTTATTTATGTCATTATATTTAAAGTGAGTTTCTTACAGACAACATGAATTTGGGTTTAAGTCTGATCTGTCTTGTACCTGGTATGTTTCAATTATTTATACTTAATATATTTATTGATGGGGTTGGATTTAGGCCTACCATTTTGTTGTTTGGTTTTTGTTTCTCCCTCTGATTTTCATTCCTCTGTTTCCCCTTTTCTGCCTTCTTTCAGACTATTTGGATATTGCTTTACTATTCTATTTTTATTTTTCTGTTGGCTTTTTGATTAGATTTTTTTTGTAGAGTTTTAAAGTGATTGTTCTAGAGATTATGACACACATACCCAACTCTTCACGGTCCATTTAGAGTTAATATTTTACCACTTCAAGTGAAATATGTTAACCTTGCAACCATGCAAGTCCTGCTTCCCTCCTCCTTTTATGCTGCATTTATTACAGCTAGTGCATCAATATGCATCGGAAACTGAATTAGACAGTGCTGCCATTTTTACTTGAGCAGTCATATACATTTTAAAGTACTTATGAGGTTGAAAATGGTCTATTACTTATCATTTTCATTGCTCTTATTTTATTCCTAAAGTTCCAGGTTTCCTTCTAGTATCATTTCTCTTGTCAAGAACTTCCTCTAGCACTTCTCATAGAGCTGGCTATGAATTATCTTAGTTTTCCTACATCTAAATATGTCTTTCTTTTGCTCCAAAATATATATTTTCACAAGATAGAGAATTCTGAGTTGGCAGTTTTTTATTTCAGAACTTTAGAGACGTTATTCTACCATCTTCTGGCCTCCCTGATTTCTAATGAGCAATCTACAGTCATTTAAATTGTTGCTCCCCCCAGAATATGACACCTTCCTTAGCCAGATGGACACCAGTGTTGTCTATCAGAGGATCAGCCTGAGATAAGATGTTAAGACTGTTTTTGAGGGTACATAACTGGCTGTCTTTTCAGATCGCCAACACCTGAATAAAGCTCCCATAAAGATTCAATCTGAGATCCAAGGTGGTAGAAGAGTAAGTGGAAGCTGCACTAGCCTCCTCCCAGGACCAATCTGGAATTACAACTAAATTGTAGAGAAATCATCCAGAATAAACAACTGAACCATAGCAGGAGAGAAGCCTTATAACCACAGGCAGACAAAAGAAACAGCTTCACCACAATGTGACCGGTATAGAGTGCAGCAGAGATGCAAGAGGGTTGGCTGGGCTTCCATAGGTGGCAGCTGAAGTGCTGGAGGAATATTTCTGTGGCCAGGGGATTCACCCTGAGGAGTGTGGGGTCTAAACCCCAAGCTGGGCTCCCCAACCTACAGCACCAGAGCTCAAAAAGAACTCAGATAACATCCAGCTGTGAAAAGCAGCAGGGTTTCTCTCTGCCAGGGACAGACAGCTGGTGTCATAGAAAGCTTTTAAAGGGAAAATGCACAAAATTTCATTTGCAGCCACTTATCCTGGACTCCGGCAAAGGGGGGACAGAGTGGACTAGAGACACTTGAGAAGAGACTGGGGATGGTGACTCTGGGGAGAGGACTGAGGGAGCAGCTACCAGGATATTGGTGCTGAGTCATCCCCTATACTGCAGGAGCCATCTTGCTCAAGTAGCTCACTCCCCTCCAAGCGGCATCAGCCTGAGAGGAAGCAGTAGCCTCATCCACAGGAATTACTCTAACCCAGCCTGTGGTGATGAAGCCAGACTGCTGATTACAGAGTGACTAGATTAACAACTGAAGGAGTCAGCCATGGACTGTAGATCCTTGGTAGTCTTGAACAGGCTGCCTAAGGCCAGACTGGGACACCATCTGACATCACCAGAGGCAGATCCAGAAAGAAAAAAAAAGTGATTTCCTACCATAGAAGGTCACACCATGAAGACAGGGAGTCAAAGCAGATCAAGCTAAGAAGCAGAAACAAGAAGAATACCTAAAATGGGGAAACAAAGAAAAAACCCCACAACTGAAAAGAAAAGAAGAATCCCCAGAAAGAGTGATAAACAAAATACAGGCAAGTAAACTATTGTTCTGGAAAAATAACTCACACGTGGGAGACATGGCGGAGCCCGAACTTTATTATGCACGGGCTCTGAGGAGAGCGACTCCAAGTTCTGAGCCCCGATCTCTGATCTCCCGGGGTTTAAATAGCCCCAGGCTTCCTGTCTACATGGCAAAGCAAAGGTTACAGAAGCCTGATGCAGAAGTTAGGTCTAAACTACCTTATTTGGTATAAACAAAGCACAGGGGCTAGATATGAAGGTTACAGAGTACAGAGACAAAACATGGGAGCTCACGAAGTTCAGAGACAAAACACGGAGGTTGCATGTCATTTGTCCCCCCTCTGCAGGTGGGAGGGGTTTCTGTAGTTCTGTAACACGGAGGTTGCCTGTCACAGTATCAGACAATGAGTTCAAAATAATGGTTATAAGCAAACTCATGAGCTCAGTGAGAACCAAAAAGAACTACAGGGAAGCTACAAGGAACTTACTGCAAACTGCATAAGCATGAAAAAGGACATAAAAACTATCAATAAGAGCCAGGAGGAAGTGAAGAATACAATTTCTGAATTGAAGAACACAGTAGAAAGAATAAAAAACAGGCTAGATGAACAGAGTGGGAGGACAAGGTAGAAAAAAATCCCAGACAGAGCAACAAAATGAAAAAAAGACTCAAAGAGAATGAAGAGGATTTAAGGGAACTGCAGGACAACATGAAATGTAATAATATTGTATTGAAAAATACCAGAAGGAGAAGAAGAAGAGAAAGGCATAGAAAACCTGTTTGAAAAAGTAATGACAGAAAACTTCCCTAACTTGATGAAAGAAAAAGTCACGCAAGCCCAGGAAGCACAGAGGGCCCCAAACAAGATGAATTCGAAGAGGCCCACTCTAAGAAACATCATAATAAAAATGGCAAAATTTAAAACAAAGAGAGAATACTAAAGGCAACAAGGGAGAAACAGCTAGTAACATACATGGGAGCCAAGATAAGGCTAGCAGCTGATTACTCAACAGAAACACTACAAGCCAGAAGGGAATGGCAAGAAATATTCCAAGTAATGAAAAGCAAAGGCCTGCAAACAAGACTACTCTACCCAGCAAGGCTCTCATTTAAAATAGAAGGTGAAATAAGGAGCTTCCCAGACACAAGAAGGCTAAAAGAATACACCTCCACCAAACCAGCATTGCAAGATATGCTAAAGGGACTGCTTTAAGAAGATGAAGAAAAAGAATGAGAGAGAAGAACACAGATACAAAGGGCAATATAAAATGGCAATGAATAAGTGCCTGTCAATAATAACCCTAAATGTAAATGGATTAAATGCTCCAATCAAAAGACATAGGGTAGCTGAATGAATAAGAAAACATGACCTGCATATATGCTGTCTACAAGAGATATACCTCAGAACAAAAGACCTACACAGACTAAAAGTGAAGGGATGGAAAAAAAATATTCCAAGCAAATAGACATGAAGAAAAGCCAGGGTAGCAATATTTATATCAGATAAAATAGATTTCAAAACAAAGGCCATAAAAAGAGACAAAGGAGGACACTGTATAATACTTAAGAGAACAATCCATTGAGAAGATAAAACCCTTGTAAATATTTATGCACCCAACATAGGAGCACCCAAATATAAAAGGAAAATATTGAAAGACTTCAAGAAAGATATCAATGGCAACACACATAGTAGGGGATTTTAACACCCTATTGTCAACAATGGATAGATCTTCCAAGCAAAGAATCAACAAGGATATTGTGTCATTGAACAATACTCTAGATAAAATTGACTTAATTGATATTTACAGAAAATTTCACCCCAAAGAAGAAAAATATATATTCTTTTCAAATGCACATGGAACATTTTCAAAGATAGACCACATGGTAGGTCACAAAACAAGCTTCAACAAACTGAAGAAAATTGAAATCATATCAAGTATCTTCATGGATCACAATGGCTTGAAACTAGAAACCAACCTCAAGGAAAAAACTCAAAAACATTCAATTTCATGGAGACTGAATAACATGTTATTAAATAATGAATGGGTTAACAATGAGATCAAGGAAGAAACCAAAAGGTTTCTGGAAACAGATGAAAATAAACACGCAGCAACCCACAACCAATGGGACACAGTGAAGGCAGTCCTGAGAGGGAATTTCATAACCATATAGGTCTACCTAAAAAAGGGAGAAACATTTCAAATAAACAGCCTAAACCTACATCTACAAGAACTACAGGAACAACACTAACAATGCCCAGAGAGAGTAGAAGGAAGGAAATAATCAAGATCAGAGCAGATTTAAATGATATAGAGACTTAAAGGACCATTCAAAGGATCATTGAATCCAGGAGCTGGTTCTTTGAAAAGATAAATAGAATTGACAAGCTTTTAACTAGATTCATCAAGAAAAAAAGAGAGAGGAACCAAATATATAAAATCAGAAACAAAAGAGGAGAACTTACAACTGATACCACAGAAATACAAAAGATTGTAAGAAATTACTATGAATAACTACATGCCAAGAAATTTGACAACCTGGGTGAAATGGACAAATTTCTAGAAACATATAGTCTTCCAAAACTGAAGGAAGTAGAAGCAGAAAGCCTGAAGAGACTGATAACAGCTAGCGAAATTGAAGCAGTTACCAAAAAATCCTGGCACACAAAAGCCCTGGACCAGATGGCTTCGTAGGTGAATTTCACCAAACATTTAGGGAAGAGATACATCATATCTTTCTCAAACTATTCAAAAAATTCAAGAAGAGGGAAGACTCCCAATCTCTTTTTATAAGGCCAGTATTATCCTAATTCCAAAACCAACCCCTGGCTGGTGTAGCTCAGTGGATTGAGTGCAGGCTGTGAACCAAAACCAGGTAAAGACACAACAAAGAAAGAAAAATACAGGCTAATATTGCTGATGAACATACATGCTAAAATCCTCAACAAAACATTGGCCAATCAGATCCAGTAATACATTAAAAAGATCATACACCATGATCAAGTGGGAGTCACCCCAGGGATACAAGGATGGTACAATATTTGCAAATTAATAAGCATAATACACCACATAAACAAAAGGAAAGACAAAAATCACATGATATGGCTGAAAAAGCACTTGATAAAGTACAGCACCCAGAAATAATCTGACTTCCAGCCAAGATGGAGGCATAGGTAGACACATGTTGCCTCCTTGCTCAGCCAAAAGAAGGATAACAACAAATTAAAAAACAAAACAAAACCGGAACTGCCAGAAAATAGAACGGTATGGATGTCTGAAAATCACGGAGTTAAAGAAACATTCATTCAGATTGCTAGGAGGGGCAGAGATGGGCAGCTGGGGAAGAGAGGATATGTGTCAAGGCGGCGGCTGGCAGTCCCACATTTGTGTGTGGATAAACTGAAGGAACAACTGGGGAGCAAGACAGACCGCACAACCCAGGGTTCCATCGCGGGGTAAAAAAGCCTCAAAACCTCTGGCTGTAAAAACGTGGGGTGGGGGTTGCAGTGGTGGGAGAATCTCCCAGCCTCACAAGAGACTTCATTGGAGAGACCTACAGGGTCCTAGAATGTGCACAAACCCATCCACCCAGAAATCAGCACCACAAGGACCCAATTTGCTTGTGTGTAGCAGAGGAAGTGACTGAAAGTCAGCAAAGAGCCGAGCAAGACGTATTGTTCCCTCTCTGACCCCTCCCCCGCGTACAGTGCCACAACACAGTGAGTGACATGGGTTGTCCTGCCCTGGTGAATACTTAAGGCTCCACTCTTTACAAGGTAACAGGTGCATCAAGAGAAAGGAATATGGCTCAAATGAAAGAACAGATCAAAACTCCAGAAAAAGAACTAAGTGACAAGGAGATAGCCAACTTATCAGATGCAGAGTTCAAAACACTGGTAACCAGGATGCTCACAGAAATGGTTTTGAGTATGGTCACAAAATAGAGGGAAAAAAGTAAAGGCTATGCAAAGTGAAGTAAAGAAAAATATACAGGGAACCAACAGTGAAGGAAAGGAAACTGGGACTCAAACCAATGACGTGGAGCAGAAGAAAGAAAGAAATATTTAACCAGAACAAAATGAAGAAACAGGAATTCAAAAAAATGAGAAGAGGCTTAGGAATTTCTGGGACAACTTTAAACATTCCAACATCTGAATCATAGGGGTGATGGAAGGAGAAGAGGAAGAGCAAGAAACGGAAAACTTATTTGAAAAAATAATAAAGGGGAAATTCCTCAAAATGGCAAGGAAATAGACTTCCAGGAAGTCCAAGAAGCTCAGAGAGTCCCAAAGAAGTTGGACCCAAGGAAGCACACACCAAAGCACATCATAATTACATTAGCCAAGATTAAAGGTAAGGAGAGGATCTTAAAAGCAGCAAGAGAAAAGGAGACAGTTACCTACAAAGGAGTTCCCATAGGGCTATCAGATGATTTCTCAAAAGAATATTTACAGGCAAGAAGCAGCTGGAAAGAAGTATTCAAAGTCATGAAAGGCAAGGACCTACATCCAAGATTACTCTATCCAGCAAAGCTTTCATTTAGAAGGAAGCACAGATAAAGTGCTTCCCAGATAAGGTCATGTTAAAGGAGTTCATCATCACCCAGACCTTACTATATGAAATGTTAAAGGGACTTATCTAAGAGAAAGACAAAGATCAAAACTGAGAATGGTAAAATGACAAGAAACTCACAACTATCAACAACTGAACCTAAAAAACAAAAACAAACTAAGCAAACAACTGGAACAGGAACAGAATCACAGAAATGGAGATCCCATGGAGGGTTATCAGGGGAGGGGGAGAGGGAGAGTGGGGGTAAAGATAGAGGGAATAAGAAGGATAAATAGTAGGTGCAAAATAGACAAGGGGCAGTTAAGAATAGTATAGGAAATGGAGAAGCCAAAGAACGTATATGTATGACCTATGGACATGAACTAAGGATGGGGATGCTGGTGGAAGGTGGGTGAAGGGTGGAGGGGAATAAAGGGGAGAAACAAAATGGGACAACTGTAATAGCATATTCAATAAAATATACTTTAAAATAATTAAAAAGTTAAAACATATTATAAGGGAAAAGAAAAAAAGTACAGCACTCATTTATGATAAAAAAAAACAAAACTCAGCAAAGTGGGAATAGAGGGAGCATACCTCAACTTAATTAAAGGCCACATACGAGAAACCTAGTGCGAACATCATACTCAATGGGCCAAAATTAAAAGCTTTCCCCCTAAGATCAGGAACAAGACAAGATGTCTGCTTTCACCACTTTTGTTCAACACGGTATTGAAAGTTCTTACCACTGTGATCAGACCATAAAAAAGGCATCCAAACTAGAAGACAGGAAGTAAAACTGTCATTATTTGCAGATGACAAGATAGAGTACATAGAAAACCCTGTAGGTTTCACAAAAAAACTACTCGACCTAATAAGTGAATTTGACAAAACAGTGGGATAGAAAGTGAATATTCAAATCAAAGGCATTTTTGTATGCCAACAATGAAATATCAGAAGCAGAAATTAGGGAAAAAATCCCATTTACTATAGCAACAAGAAAAATAAAGTACCTAGGAATCAACCTAACCACAGAGGTAAAAGACCTGTACTTGGAAAACTACAGAACATTGAAGAAAGAAATTAAGACAGACACAAATAAATGGAAGCATACACCGTGTTCATGGGTTGGAAGAATTAACATCATTAAATTGCCCATACTACCCAAAACAATCTATAGATTCAATGTAATCCCTATTAAAATACCGATGACACATTTCACATATTTAGAACAAGTATTTAGAAAATGTATATGGAGCCCAAAACAACCCAAATAACCTCAGCAATCTTGAGAAAGGAGAACAAAGTTGGAAGGATCACAATACCTGTAATCAAACTATGCTACGAAGCCACTGTAATCAAAACAGCCTGGTACTGGCATAAGAATAGGCACACAGGTCAATGGAATAGAATAGAAAATCCAGAAATAAACCAATGTCTCTATGGTCAATTAATATTTGACACAAAGGTAGGAGCATAAAATGGAGTAAAAATAATCTCTTCAATAAATGGGTCTGGGAGAGCTGGAATGGTATATGCAAAAATATGGAACTAGACCACCAATGTACACCATACACCAGAATAAACTCAAAATGGATAAAAGACTTAAACATAAGTCACAACACCATAAAAGCCCTAGAGGAGAACATAAACAGTAAAATTTCAGATATCTCACACAGCAATATTTTTGCCAATACATCCTCTAGGGCAAGAGAAAAAAAGGAAAGAATAAACAAAAAAAGGAAAGAATAAACAAATGTGATTACATCAAATTAAAAAGCTTCTGCACGGCTAAAGAAAATATCATCAAAATGAAAAGGGAACCAACCATATGAGAAAACATATTTGCCAATAATACCTCGGACAAGGGTTTGATCTCCAAAATATATAAAGAACTCATGCCAGGAAGGCAAACAATCCAATTAAAAAATGGGCAAAGGACCTGAATAGACACTTCTCCAAGGAGGACATACACAGGGACCAGAGACATATGAAAAGATGCTCAACATCACTATCCAGGAAAAAATAAGAGATGCAAATTAAAACCACAATGAGATACCACCTCACACAGGTAAGAATGGCCATCATAAACAAACCAACAAACAAGAGCTGGTGAGGTTGTAGAAAAAAGGGAACCCTAGTGCACTGTTGGTGAGAATGCAGACTGGTGAAGCCACTGTGGAAAATAGTATGCAATTTTTCAAAAAACTAAAAATGGAACTGCCTTTTGACCCAGCAATTCCACTGTTGGGATTACACCCTAATAATACTGAAACACCAATTGAAAAGAACCTATGCACCCCTATGTTTATAACAGTGCTTTTTATAATAGCCAAGAGTGGGAAACCGCCCCAGTGCCCATCAGTAAATGAGTGGATCAAAAAACTGTGGTACATTTACAGAAGGGAATACTATGCAGCGGAAAGAAAGAAGGAAATCCTACCTTTCGCAACAGCGTGGAGGTAACTAGAGACTATTATGCTAAGTTAAAGAAGCCGGTCAGCCAAAGACAAATACCAGAAGATCTTGATTATAACAGGAACCTAATGAACAAAACAAACGAATGAGCAAAATAGAATCAGAGGCATGGAAACAAGGAACACACTGATGGGGACGAGAGGGGAGGTGGGAGGGGGATAAGGGAGGAAAGAAGGGGAAGGTTCTATTTAAAGAACAAGTATAAATGACCCATGGACAACAGAATGAGAATTGACTATGGCAGCAGGGGGTGGGCGGCAGGGGAGAGCCATGGGGGAAAATTGGGATGACTGTAATGGAACAACAATAAAAATTAAATAAATTGTTGCTACCCTATATGTAATGTATTGTTTTCCTCTGTTTTTTTTAAAGTTAAATTTATCGGGGTGACATTGTGTAACAGGGTCATAAGGTTTCAAGGGCACATATTTCTATGACACATGACGTGTATATTGCATTATGTGCCCACTACCCAAAGTCAAGTCACCCTCCGTCACCATGTAGTTGACCCTCTCTAACTTACAGCCGCTGTACTATTTTCTGTATCTACGAGTTTCAGTTTTGCACCCCACATCTAGTGAAGTCATATGGTTATTAGCTTTTTCTGACTGATTTATTTTGCTTAGCATACTATTCTTAAGGTCTATACATGTTGTGGTAAAGGGCAGTATTTTATCTTTTCTTATGGCTGAGTTGTATTACATTTACTACATCTTCTTTATCAAGTACTCTGTCGAAGGACACTTTGTTTGCACGTCTTGGCCACCATGGATAATGTTGCAATGCATCTAGGGGGCATGTATCTTTGTGAATAAATCTTTTTGACATTTTTGAGTAGCTACCTAGAAGAGGAATTACTGTCACATGGTAACTCTGTTCTTAATTTTGTGAGGAACTGCCACAGTTTCTCGTCGTGCTGTTCCAGTTTAGGTTCCCTCCAGTAGAGAACGAGGGTTCCTTTTTCTCCAAAACTTCTCCAACACTTGTTATTGCCTGTCTTTTTGATAATGGCCATTCTGCCAGGTGTAAGGTGGTATCTCATGGTAGTTTTGATTTGCATTTCCCTGATAGCTAGTGAAGTTGAACATCTTTTCATAGATCTGTTGGCCATTTGTATGTTTTCTTGGAAGAAGTGTCTGTTCAGGTTTTCTGCCCATTTTTTAATTGGATTGTTTGTTTGGTGTTGAGTTGTATTAGTTCTTTATATATTTTGGGTATTAACCCCTTGTCTGGTATGATGTTTGCAAATATCTTCTCCCGTTTAGTTGGTTGCCTTTTTGTTTTGTTGGTGATTTATTTTGCTGTTTAGTTTTATTAGTCCCATTCATTTATTTTTTCCTCTTCTGCCTTTGCCTTTAGGGTCAAATTCACAAAATCTAAGACCAAGGTCCAGAAGTTGAGTACCTATGTTTTCTTCCATGTAGTTTATTGTTTCAGGTTTTACATTTAAGTCTTTGGTGCATTTTGAATTAATTTTTGTATGTGGGAACAAACTGTTGTCTAGTTTCATTCTTTTGCATGTGGCTTTTCAATTTTTCCCACACCATTTACTGAAGAAGTCTTCCTTTCTCCATTGTGTTTTTGGCTCTTTTGTCAAAAATTATTTGCCCATATACATGTGGTTTTATTTGCAGGCTCTTAATTCTGTTCTATTGGTCCATGTCTCTGTTTTCCTGCCAACACCATGCTGTTTTATTGTAACTGTGTAGTATAATCTGAAGTCAGGTAGTGCGATACCTCTGTCTTTGTTCTTTTTTTTCTCAGGATTGGTTTGGCTCTTCAGGGCCTCTTGTGATTCTATACAAATTTGATTATTTCTTTTGTTCTATTGTTTAAAAAGATGTCATTGGGATTTTGATGGGAATGGCATTAAATCTGCGTATTGTTTTGGGTAATATGGCCATTTTAACTATGTTGATTATTCCAATCCATGAATAAAGGATATCTTTCCATTTCACTGTGTCTTTTCCATCTCTTTTAATAATGTTTGTAGGTTTCAGTGCATAGGTCCTTCACATCCTTTGTTAAGCTTATTCACAGGTATTTTATTCTTTTTGGTGCAATTGCAAAAGAAATTGTTGTTTTCATTTCTTTTTCTGAAGTTTCATTGTTAGCATATAGGAAAGCAGTGGATTTTTGTATATTGATTTTGTATTCTGCAACTTCACTGTATTTGTTTATTGTTTTCAATAGTTTTTGGTGGTGTCTTTAGGGTTTTCAATATACAGAATCATGTCATCTGCAAAGAATAAGACTTTTACTCCTTCATTCCCAGTTCGAATGCCTTTCATTTCTTTTCCTTGTCTGATCTGTGGCTAGGGCTTCGAGAACTATGTTGAGTAAAAGTGGTGAGAGTGGACGGATTTGTCTTGTTCCTGATCTCAGAGAAAAAGCATTCACTTTTTCACCATTGAGTATGACACTGGCTGAGGATTTGTCATATGTGGCCTTTATTATGTTGAGGTATTTGCCTTCTACATCCATTTTATTGAGTGTTTTAGTCATAAATGGATGTTGTATCTTATCAAATGCCTTTTCTGCATCTATTTAAAGACCCTATGATTATATCCTTTGTTTTGTTAATGTGGCGTGTCGCACTAATTGATTTGTATATGTTTCACCATGCTTGTGCCCCTGGAATGAACCCCACTTAATTGTGACATATTATTATTTTCTTCAGAATTAAATTTTATTTCACATTGATAGAAACTATGGGAAAGATTAACATTTTCCCACATTACAGCACATTTCAATGGAATATCTCTTGCCATAAATCATATCTTCCTGGTTCGTATAACTGAAACGTTTATATTTGTCAAGGTAAATCAAAATGACTTCTTAAATGACTGCTTAAAAATTTTAAATCCAGACATAAACATATGGCTTCAGCATTAACATTCTATATAATCCATTACTAAATTATTTCCATGATCAATTAGCATCCGTTTGTAAAGATGCTTTCCTAACATTGTTTTAGTCAGTTGGAATACAGAATAAAAATGAACAGTTCAGAAATGTGAAGCATATATTTTTCCTACATGTTAAACAGTGTGGTCCCTATACCACATGTACTGAGTTCTGATTACCTTTATAGTTGATAAATTTGTTTTCAAACAGTTTTTACCAATAATCTAAAAAATTTAACTATTTAAAATCAAATAATTGCTGTTTATATTTTTGTCCAAAACTAATTTTTAAAGAATCATCTGCTAAAATGAAAATATCAAATAAATCCATTGCAGATAAAAGTGAAACAATTTTTCTAATGGATTGTTCATTTCCTATAGTAGCTGATTTCAAACATCCGTAAAAAATATGTAAACTAAAACTATGCTTCAAGGAGAATTATCTTAGAGCCACTCATCTTAGAAACTACAGTTTTTAAGATTAGTCTTAAATATTCCAGAACACACTAGAATATGACCTAATAATTCTTTGAATCACTGAAGGTTCTAATAACTATATAGGTCTAACTTTGGACTAAGGCACGGTTTAAAAATACGTGATGCAGGAAGTTTGAAGCGATGTTTGGTTTCTTTACGTAACTATAAACACATTTTAAATTCCATCATGTCTGTGAGTCAGAATGTCGAAAAACAGCATGTGTCTCCAGGAAGGAGGCCATATTTTGTCTATTTTGATGGATAAAAATAAAGAATGCATTTCTTTTCTAGAGAGGAAAATAGAACATTAAGAAATTGTAACAAGGACAGAAAAGCCTGGTCCGCAAGATAAAAGGGCCATTAATTGAAGAGAGTACTATTACTCTTTATTGACACTTAGAAGTGGTATCCCTATTATTAGGAGGGATGTAATAATGTAACAGCAGGGTCAGGCCAAATTGCCCAGAGAAGGCAGGGGCAGGGAGAAAACCCACGCGGGAAGCGAAGGCTGGGAGCGGCAGGCCCTCCTGGCAATCGGGGGCGCCACCGCGAGAGGGCGCTCGCACAGAGCAAATGCGGCGGGAGCCTTAGACAAACACAGTGGCAGGAATTGAGGGCAAAGCAAATACAGCAACACTGGCATTCATTGGTTGCAAAGCTGGACACGCCCACTAGCCCACAGTGCACATGGCATTCTGGGAGAGGACTTTTAAACGGAGGGCGCCTGGAAGCAAAAAGCCAATTGTTTCTTTCCCCTCCCCCAGCAGAGGGTATGGCAATGGCGGCCAGTGCAGCCTCGGGGCCGAGCCCTGGGGGCAGATTCCAGAAGATGCCTGGGCAGAGACAGGAGACCAGCTAAGCCACCTATGATTTTGATGCTCCTGGTGCAACCGTGAACTTGTCAGAGAGTGACAGGGTGAGTTTTCTTTGCATGTCTTAGAGGGAATGGGCTTTCAGGCAGAAACTTGCCTTTATTTCCAAAGACCTTGGTGATAATAGCACTGTGAACAGATTTTTGTTCTTCTGTTATTTTCAGTTCTTGAACCTAGATAGTAGTTGTAACGACAGATATTTAAATAGCTATGGTTGATGTCATACTTTGACTTTTTCTTTCCCCTTTTGTTACCCAGATATTTTAGACAGAAACTTAGCATTATTTCAAATTATATGATGGTTAAATAAAAGATTCCTTTCTTTTCCTCCGAACTGAATATTTGCCTGGTAGGTGGTGAGCAGTAAGATCTCCCCCTACTGGTCTGGTTTGGTAGCAATAACACCTGCTTTTTATGTATTATAATCATTGAGTATATCTAAATACGTATATAAAAAATGTAGATACAGCGTTCATAAGTACTTTATATCTTAACTGGTCATTTATACCTGACCAAGTTTTCACTAGCATACTAATAATTTTCAAATGATGTAATAGAAAATCTGGTTGCAGTATTTTATTATTTTGCTGAATTACATTTGGGAAAAAGAAGCTAGATACTTCACCTATTTTAATGCTAGCTACATTCTGGATTGTATTATATAAATACATGTATTGAAACTTAAAATATTATAAATTTCTCACAAGGAAAATTATTTAGTCTGTGTCATGGGTGTGCACTTCTACACAAGTCCCCTTAGTGGTGTCGATCAACTGGAGGTAGGAGTTTATGGATGAATTGCTTGATATCCATCATTTCCTGTTGACATGAACTATGCATCATGCCTTCATGGGTTTTGAATGTTACATTGGCTGTATTTACTAACGTTTTCAGCTTTTTGACAGTAAGAGAACCAAACATTAGGGGAACTAAAGGGTCATAATCTCCCTGGCACTGAAGAATAGAAATATCTCTATTGACACCACTGATAGTGTAACAGGGTGCAGCCAAGATGGGGGCCTCCAAAGAGGGATTTGTAATGGGGTCCAGAAGAGCTTGGAGATAATTGGCTCCACACCACAGGGCCACACCTGCCCTGAATGCTGGCAGCTGTGGCCAATTGTGGGAGGAGCCGGAAATGAGGCTGCAGAGAAAGATCGACGCTGGGATTTATTTATTTATTTATTTTTTAATTTTTTATTTTTTAAACAGAATGATTATATTTCAATACACAACTTGATTACAACCAAAAAATAAAACAGCACAGTAAAATAACTAAAACATGGTATTTTGTTTGCAATGCCATGAGATACGGTTAACATTGTAGTCATAAATGAGCTCTTCAGAAACCAGTTACAAAGATGCTAATAATCCATGAAAACTGGAAAAAACTGAAATGAAGTAATACAAATGCAATTAAGAATTAAGACTCTGATGACTTAGCTGGACCTAGACGGAACGATAATTTGCAGGGTACCACACTGTCAAAGGAAAAAAACTATTCTCTCCAGTCTGAACTCTCGTAAAAACTGAGACTGACGCTGGGATTTAAATTCAGGTGGGGCAGCCATTTGGATCTTTTTGGGACCACACGGCTTGGGCGTCTCGTTGGGACCACAAGGTTTTGGCAGAGTGAGGACCACCCGGCTTGGGTGAGAGTCAGGACCAGGTGGCTTTGGAAGTGCTCCTTTTTGCCACGTGGATGGTGCCGGGATCCTGCGTGAGATACCGTACCCCAGATGGGGCAGGAGGAGAGGGAAGGACTGTGTGCGTTTATGCATATTCTAAAGAACTTTAGTCTGTACAACTTCTAAATAAATAATCATTACTTTCCTTTTACATCTTTCCTCTGGTGGCGGGCAAAGCGAACCCCCAGGGAAAAAAGGGGGGTCTTTCATATCATTCAGCACCCCCCTGTCTGTTCTGTAATTATAGGACCCTGTGGAAATGCAGCTCGCAGTGGAAGCCAGCAATGGAGTGAGTGACGCCTACTAGTTTCTGCTGCATGGTAAGAAAGGTGTATAAAGATAAAGCTTCTCCCTGAGAAAATCCTCCCCAAATAATTCTGTTTGAAGGAATGCCATTCCTCATCTCTTGCTCTATCAAAGCGTTTACATTTTCTGCTGCCTGTTTAATTCCAGGTTCATCCTCCTATGAATCTGGTGAAAGCCCAATAATAATATCAAACCAAGAAGGCATAGCCATGTTCATGTTTTATGTTACAGGCATAAGTGGTGCATGCGGGCAGATATATTTGATAAGTGAACTTCTGATACCTACAAAGGCTTCTACCCATCCATGCCCTGAGTCTCCCAATCTATAAAGGAGAGTCACTGCAGTGGTGGCCTTGGCAGGTTGTCCCAATGGTGGGAAGCGGGGCAGGCGTATCATTGCCACATGCACACCGGCTCCCAGGACATCACGCGCACCTCGGAGGTGGACAGGGTACCCAGTCACAGCCCGAGAGCATGAGAGCCATGAGTCCGTGATGTATTATTATTTTTTTAATGTACAGGATTGTTGTATTTCCCTCTGATTTTTTTTGAAAAGCTTTTTCTTTATCCTTGGTTTTTAACAAGGCTTTGATTAGGATATATTTTGGTCAGGTTCTCTATGAGTTCATTCTTTGGGGAGGCGGGTAACTGAGCTTCTTGAATCTATAAATTTATGTTTTATCAGTGAATTTGGTAGGTTTTCAGCCATGATTTTTTTCAAATATTTTTTTCTACACCAAACTTTTTCTCCTATCTGACATAAATGTTAGATCTTTTGATATTGTCATTTAATTCCCTGAAACTCTATTTTTTAAAATAATTTCTCTGCTGTTAAGATTAGATAATTTCTATTGATTTATTTTCAGGTCCACGCAGCTTCCTCTGTCATTGCCATTTTGCTATTGAGCCTATAGAGTGAATTTAAAAATTTTGATTATTGAATTTTTAGTTATAAAATTTCCATTTAATTTTTTAAACCGTTTTCTTTCTTTCCCAAGAGTTCCTACCCTTCCGTTTATATTAGATCAGTCTTACTTCATGGACTGCAGTTCTAACAGCTGCTTTAATGTCTGTGTGTGATCACTTCATTGTCTGGGTCATCTTGAGGCCAGCATCTGCTAATTGTATTTTCCTTTGTGAGTAGCTGAGATTTTCCTGGTCCTTTGTATGTGGAGTAATTTGGGGCATTTTGAATATTATGTAATCAATCTTACTTGTTTCAGACCATGAGTCCTGACTTGCCCTGTGCTTTGGGCCAGTTCTACATTTCACAGCGGAAGGGCGAGTCCAGGACTTCAGCGCAGACTTTGGGAAGGTCTTGCTTCAGTTCCCTGTGCCCACCCGCCCCCACTTTCCGGATAAAGCAGTGATATCAAATAGAGAGGAAATTAACAGAATTGCCCCCACATTCCCACAAGGGCCCACTTTTCTCAGTTTCTCTGGCCAGAGAGGGTTTTCTCTCAGGCTTTTGGGTCCTGTGCCACCAGCGCTGCAGGAGTACAGCTTCGTGGTTGGGCTTGACATGCAGCAACCGTGGGGAGTAACGGAAAAAAAACTGAGATTCTTCCCCCACCCCCACACAGTCCCAGTCCCTGTGCCCAGTCCTCTGGCCAGAAAGAGAGGTTTCTCTTGGAGTTTTGCAATATTTGCCCATTGCACAGTTCTAGGATTCCAGGCCCTGTGCGGTGCCAGCTGAAAGATGCAGGAAGAAAACCCCCAGGAAGTTCACTGGCATGTTGGTCATTCTTTAAGTGTTTATTTCCCTCCTTAATCCACCTGCATTTATCTATTTTTTAAAAAGTCCTTAGTGCTGTCTGTGTCTGGGTTTTTATTTCCAGGGTTTTTATTTGCCATTAGTGGGGGAGAGAGAGTGAAGTGTGTTTACTCCAACTTAGCTGTCACCAGAGCCTGCAGACATGTAATCTGAGGTCAAAAGATATAGAAGAATTTGACTAATTTTGCAAAAGTATTGCAACATTTAAGAGAATGTGAAAGTTGCTATATTTATACATTTAATTTATTCAACTTACAACAGTTTTTCAGGTACACAATAGAAAGTTTTTGCTTGTTCGGGTAGACATTTAAATTACTTAGGAAAATCAAATATATTAAATGTTCAAATGTAGTTGAAATCATTTAAGCAAATTTAATTAAGTTGTAAGTGCCTCTGACTGGTTAAGGGAATTTAGTTTTTTTCAACTTGCGTTCATCAAATTTTAATTGAAGAAAAAGGGAAGGTCATGTTTTTAATATTATACTTATAAATAGAACAATAAGATTGGTAAGTGGAACTTAATCCTCGGGAAAAGCTATGTTTTTAAATGTGTCCCTGATAAATTGAATATTAATTAAAAACATAACTGTAGGTAGCATTTTTATGTGCCCAACCTTGCCGCAGCACACCGTACAAAAGCGCCGCCGATGGGGGGCTCACCTCCTGGGGAGGCAGCCACGTCCGGTTGGAGAGATAGATGTCTTTCTCTCCACCTGACACCCATCGGTAGTGGAGACTGTACGGAGTTTGGAAGCAGAGTGGCAAGTTACTGCACTTCTGAGAGTCAGTTTCCTTACCTACAAAATGGGAATGAAAGCTTTGTTTCGAAGATGCGTAAGAGGGTGTGTGTAAAGTGTGAGTGTAAAGTGTGCGTGTACAAGGTGTGCTCAGTGCAGAGCTGTTGCAGACGGGTGGAAGCAGACGGCAGCTGTAGGAGCGATGATTGCTGTGGCTGGTTCTCTTACGCTCTGGGCCCGTTTCCAGGCATCCCAGCCCTGGCACAGGGAGCAGCAATGAGAAGGGCAAACTGGAGTGGGGGCAGGCAGGGGCCGTCACTCTGGCGCTGCCTGCAGGCGCTCCCTGCTCAGCCCAGCCCTTCCTGACAGTGCACACGGGGGTCTGGTGGGGCCAGGTGATGCTGGAAAGAAGCAGAGCTTAGGCTCCAGAGAAACCTGTTTTCAGACCTCGGCTCTGCCCTTCCTCCGTGGTGACTGGGGCTCTCTTTCACCCACGTGTGGCTCGGGGCTGAGGATACTTCACTCATACGGTGGACTTGAGTCCTACACACGGCCCCATGCCGTGTCCCCCACAGCACCCACGCAGACGCTGTGGCCATCATGCATCTCCACAGGGCCAGGTGTATTTCAGAATGTGTTCTTTTGCCCCAGGTGATCTGGTTGTCGGCACTGACCCAAGTCATCTGATTGGCTTTTCTACACTGACCTGACTGAGGAGCAGGAGGCTCCGGATCCAGTTCTGGTCAAAGCCCTTCTCCTCCCTCAGACTTGGTTTTCCCGCCTCTAGATTGGGTGCGACCATCTCCACTCTGTCTCCAAGGGAGCCCCATGGCTCAGGTGGCTCGTGTGTGTGTGTATGAGGGGTGGTGCCCTGGCAGACCTGGGAGTTCTGTGGACCTTGGAGAATTCTCTGGCCTCTTCTCACCCTGACAGAAAGTGGGACGCCTGGAGATTCTAAGGGCTGATGATTCTGACCAGGCTCATGGGCAAACCAGCCAGCCACTCACAGGAGTGTGTTCTGGGTTATCCATTCATTAGCCCAGGGCTCCCTCCTTTTCAGCAAAAGCTGCTGTGGCAGGAACAGAGGGGAACCCCTGGGGTACCAGTGCCATCCCTCCTCTGCTCGAGCTCCCCTCCAGCCACCATGGGCCCTGCTGCTGAACACCTCTGCATGGGCGGGTGTCTGTTCCTTAGACCTGGGTGGGCACAATCACCTGCCCTGGAGTTTGGTTGTCCTGCCTCTGGGCTGTATAACCTCAGTCAGCCATGCGCATGCTCACTGCAGCTGCAACTGCATCCTTTAAGGTCAGCTCAAGCTTCTTCCCTCCTCCAGAAAGGAGGAGGCCCCACAAACCCTCCTCCTTCCTGGAGACTCTAAGCTCACAATCTGCCCTACTCTGACCTCTTATTGTTCACCTTGTCAACACCCCAGGTGAGAAGCTTCTGAAGGGAAGGCTCAGAATACTTCCCTCTCTGCCTAGCTAACAGCCCTACCCTGACTGCTGGCTGGCTGGGGGAACAGGAAGTGGGGTGTGGGGTTGAGGAGGAGAGTCATGTCCAGGCCGTGCTTCTCAAAGCCTAGGTTGCAAAGAGTCTGCAGAGGAGGGACCTGAGGCCCCCACGATGAGGCCCAAGGCACATTGGAGACCACTCTGTGGGTCGATAAATGAAAACATCTATGCAGAGAGGGCCTCTTAGGTTCAGAAGGTCTTCCCCATCCCTGAGACCATTGGACAGCATGAGCTTGATTACCTCTTGCCTGCAGAAGACATAACCAGGTATTCAGACGTCCAAAGGAAGAGTTGGATTTTCCAAGAGCAGGGACCTGACTAGAACCTCAGGTTCTGACTTCCAGCCTCTTGGTCTCCGGCTCTGACTTTCACGGAAGGAAGGTAGACGGTGGGATGGGAACAGCAGCAAGAGAGCACCTACCCACAGCTTTTCCATGCTTCCTGCAAGCTGTCTCTGCAGGGGACCGAGGCAGCCAAGAAAGGCAGAGCGTAGAAGCCAAGCTGAAGACTCTGCATCGGGTCAGCCCCTTGTGGCCTTGGATGGGCAGTGTTGGAGGCCTGGCTTCCCTCCACCCTGCCGTCCCAGCCATAGCAACAGATACCCCATGAACTCCCGTCCCGTGTTCCTTCCCGACACTCCGAGGGCACGTATGATCTGAGCATCTCTGGAGCTTCCCCCACTCCGAAACGGCACAGAGGTGAGGCTGCAGCCCAGCTCCGAGGCCCCTGCCTCACTTCCTGCCCTGCGCCCAGGAAGCTGACTCTCCAAGGTGCGCCACCTGGCTCTCTGCCTTCGGAAAGCGCTCATCCCTGTCTTCAGAAAGCTGACGTGGACGGGTCTTCCTCTCTCTGTGTAATTTTGCGCTGGCCCATTTCCCTGCTGTTTCTTCTTCTCACCTGACTCTAGCGACGGAAATCCAGCCAGTCAGCATTCCTTCCTGCTGGTCCTGTAGAAGCTGCCAGAAGAGAAGCTGCGTGTGCACACGTGCATGCACGTGCATGCATGTGTGCACACACGTGTGTGTGTGAATTTCCTGAAGATGGGCTAGGCCTTTCCGATCAAACAGGGGCCCAGCCTTGCCCAGCAGAGCTTCCAGGAGAGGTGACCCCCAACACCGGGGCTTCAGTGATTCCAGGGGCAGCTTTGGGACCAACTCAGCAGCCACCACTCTCCGAAAGCTCGGCTGGTTTGTGAGCAGGCGAGAAGCCCTGACACAAAAAGTCCGAGCCCAGGAGGACTGGGGGGAGGGACAGGCCAGGGCTGGCCTCCAGAGACGGGTCGATGGGCAAACTTTACAGATGCTTGGCATCGGCAGGCAGTGGGGAGAGGGGTCAAACCCTAATTATACGTAGGGGGAAACTGAGGCGGAGGGAGGGCAGGACTGTGCTGAGTATTACAGAGCAAGATAAGGACTGAATATAGGTCTTCGGGTTTTTTTAATATGGTGTATGATGTCTCCTTATTTCAAAATCAATAGCTGGAAAGTGTATTCATCTCTACTATTGCCCACTGCCCAGATGCTTCTGGGTGCAGCCCCGTGCTGAGGTTCTGTGGGATCGAGGGTCGCGTGAGGCCGCTGTGGCCAGGTAGGACCTACTTACTGCGCAGGAGATTCTGCCGCTCCATAGACTGATCCTTATGAAGGAGAAAGCTACAGGGCCACCACCGCGGGGTACAGAGGGGGTGGATTTTACTTCCTTCCTTTGCCTTACCTCCTTCCCAAAAGGTTTATAGTGGCCGTGAACCTGTGTGTCCACAGAGGTTTCTAGGCTATGACCTATGACCTCATCTTGATGTGTGAGCGGGATTTAC